>CANXYC010168494.1:0-12878 GCA_948193065.1 Aleurites moluccanus | reverse complement strand
CCACATTGAGATTCAACAAAACAAGTTCAATTCACAATTCAACATTCAAGTCACCTCAATTTAGTTCACTAGGCCTCACATACACATTTAATTACTCAACCATAGCATTAAAACCCATTTCCCCCAATTTTCCCCCCAATTTAATTCGGTCCAATATAGATTTCAAAATAAAACACCAAATTGAAAACTAAACCATTCAATTAGCATCAAATAACATCAATTGCAACTCCAATTGCTCAATTGGAGCAAAAGAACAATTTCCCCCAATTTCCCCAAAAACAATTCTGTCCAAATGGGGCAATGCACAACCGAGGTTCAATTAACATAAAAACTATACAATTCATACACATTTGACCTCAATTGCATCATTAATTACTTAATTAAACAAGGAACAAGACTTTCTCCCAAAAGCCCCAAATCCATTTGGCCAAAAGGGGGATTTCAAACCAAACATTCAAATCATCAACAATTCATCAAATAATTAACTATTCAATACTAATTAGATTATTAATTGCTCAATTTAATCAACAATCAAAATTTCCCCCCAAAAACCTTAACATAGTTCGGTCACCCTAGTTCTTTCCTAACCAAATCAAAATTTCCTCTAACCTAGGTTCTAACCAACATTTAAGCACCAACAAACATTAATCAAATCAGAAATTTAACTTACCTATATAATAGCTTGGAGTGGCCGAACCAAAATCTCCCAAAACAAACACCAATTCTAAATTTTTTTGCTTGGAGGGAAGAATGGAGAAACTACTTGACTTTAACCCACCAAAACTTGAACAAAAAAGCTTCAAAACCCTTTTAATCCTTCCATAGCCGAACCAAGAATGAGGGGGAAGAAGAAATTCTGGTTTTTCTATTTTAGAATGAAGAGCACGGTTTGGTGAAGTGAAAATAGGAAATGCAGAAATTATGAATTAAAAATTGGAGTTAGTGGAGTTTTAGGCAATAATCAAGTGGTTTGGTCTCACATTAGCCACTTTAAACCCCTACATGCATCCATTGGATCTTAAAAGTATTCATACTCTATTCCATGGGATTATAATTATCCAAAAAGCCACTAAATCCTCCTCCATCTCTTTCTATTATATCTAGGTCCTACAAACTTCCAACTAACTCCCTCCCATTTATTTTCTCATGCAATCAAGTCCTATTATATTTTTAAACCAATTAAACTATTTTGTTTTACTTATTTATTTTATTTACCCTTAATTTATTTTCCCCAAATAATTAATTTACAATAATTTACACATGCAACATACCAATTTAAATCATATAACATAAAATCAATCAATTACTCGTGTAAACACATTTAATTAAATCCTATAACACATATAACTATCAATCACATATAAAAGCATCAAGTAAATCATATAACATGTAATGCAAACAATAACACATAAATGCATCAAATAAGTCATATAACACATATAATAACCAACCCAGATAAAGACTCCTAACTCCAACTAGGGTTTAGGTGCTAGGGTTAGGGTTTCCTACTGGGGTTTCACCTAGGATATTACAATAACAAGGGATACCATAAGCAACAATGGCATCCGGATTCAATCAATCAATCAGTTTGGTTTCAATTATTTCATTATCCAATATCAATAATGGCCATGCCATGTAAAATTTTCAATATCAAATAAAGGTTTGGTATTAAGGACAATTCATAAGACAAGAATGCGGTTCGGTAATTAAAATGGTAAGTATCAATAAATCAAAGTTATATAACATTATATGGATTGATTTGGTAAGAGAATATGAGTACGAATTTAAGGAAAATCCAAAGGTAATATAAAAGGGTAACGTTTGGCCATTTGGGGGTTCTTCCCAAATGGTGTCCAACAATCAAATTAAGCAATTTAAAATGACCAATGATGCTTGTAGAACTCACCTATGCCTTCCAATAGCCAAAGAGATAGCCAAGTGTACCAATTCCTCAAAAATCCCCAATTTTGGCTACTTTGAGAATTCAATTTTCACAATCTACAATTTCACATCAAATTGATCATTAATTAATTGTTCACTTACATCCAATTGACTAATTTTATCATCAATTTATAAATCTCATCCCTAATTTATCAAATTATATCTCAAATTTCCAAATAAACCCTCAAATTTAGGGATTTCCATAAATTAGTGTTAATCTAGGTAAAATAACACTAAACCCATTTATTTCAACGTAAATAATATCTATTTAATCAATAAAAATCAACAAATAAACACTTACCTCAAATGAATAAAAATGACAGAATTTTATCCTTCACTGCCTCTGAAATATTTCCAGCTCCTTTCCACAAGTTAAGGACGGAAAAGAGATGAACACAGAATGTATGTGTGATTTTCACAAATTTTCTCCAGAAATTTTGATGTAGAAATCGTGAAATCTGAAGAAGAATGAAGATGAACAGTGTTCAGCTTCTTTTGGAGAAAAGATGAACACAAAGAATATAGAGAAGAAATAAAATGAGTTAACGTGCTTAATGCTTCAGTTACTGCCTCTTTAAATAGGCTACTGCCTCAGTAAAATGAAATAATTAAATCCCACTTCGCCAATCCAATCCGTTGTTCCAGCTCGCAATTGCAAGTTCGCAATTTGCCAGCTCGCCAATCCCAACTCGCCAATGTCTCTTCGCATTGCCGGCCCGTAAATGCCAGTTCTTCAAACTCAGCTCGCCAATGCCTCTTCGAATTGTCGGCTCGCCATTGCCACTTTGCATATGCCGACTCGCATATGCCTCTTCTCCAAACCCATCTCGCCAATACCTCTTCATATTGCCAGCTCGCCATTGCCACCTCGCATATGCCGGCTCGCATATGCCTCTTCGCATATGCCGGCTCACATAAGCCACTTCGCATATGCCGGCTCGCCAAACCCAGCTCGTCAATGCCTCTTCGCATTGCCGGCTCGCCATTTGCCACCTCGTATATGCCGTCTCGCATATGCCACTCCGCATATGTCGGCTTGCATATGCCACTTTGCATTTCCCTCTTCACACTTTCAGTTCGGACTTTCCTCTTCGCATTTCCAGTTCGCACTTTCCTCTTTGCATTTCCCAGTTCGCACTTTCCTCTTCGCATTTCCCAGTTCGGCATTGTCACCTCACATGGCTAGCTCGGCATTGCCTCTTCGCAAGGCCAGCTCGGCATTGCCACCTGGAAACCATTTAACCCAGTTCGCGGAAAACGCTACAATTATTCTAACTCCTAAATTCTTTGGTTACTTAGAATATATATACAGATTTCAGGAATTCAATCTATCAATCAATATTATTCACAATAATATTTTCCATGTTCATTTACTATAATCATCAAAATAATTAAATAAGTAAAAATTTATACTTATTGCAAAATCAATTAATTAGGCCAATTTCATTTAAAATGTACACACATATATATACAAAAGTTGTATATGAAAATGGTAGGTGTTACATTCTTTTCCCCTTCAATTAAATTTGTCCTCAAATTTAAATAAAATATATCTCAAAACTGAAATAGAGATGGGTATCTGTTCCGCATCTCCTGCTCGCTCTCCTATGTACACTCTTCTATCGACTAATTCCTCTATAGCACTTTAACCATAGAGATCTCTTTGTTTCGAAGCTTTCTAACTTGTCGATCGATAATCTCCACAGGTAGCTCCTCATATGACAAATCCTCACTGAGATCCACATCCTGTATCTCCAAAATGTGTGATGGATCTGATACATATTTCCGCAGCATCAATATATGAAAGACTGGATGTATGTGGCTCATACTGGGTGGAAGAGCCAATCTATAGGCCACACTACCAATCCGCTCAAGTATCTCAAACGGGCCTATAAATCTTGGTAACAACTTGCCTTTCGTCCCAAATCTCATAACTCCCCTCATTGGTGAGATCTTTAGGAAGACATGATCACCAACGAAAAACTATACATCCTTTCTCTTCGGATCAGCATAACTCTTCTGCTTACTGAAGGTAGTCCTCATCCACTCTCCGATCATAGGAACCTTCTCCATAGTTTCTCTAATCAGTTCGAGTCCCTCTAGCTGCTTCTCTCCTGGCTTCACCCAACACACTGGTGATCAGCACTTTCTACCATATAGTGCTTCAAATGGAGCCATACCAATCGAAGAGTGATAGTTGTTATTGTAGGAGAATTCTATCAATGGCAGCTAATAGTCCTAACTACCTTTGAAATCCAGAACACATAACCTGAGCATATCCTCTAAGGTCTGAATCGTCCTCTCGAACTGCCCATCAGTCTGTGGATGGAAAGTAGTACTAAACTGTAGCTGGGTACCTATAGCCTCCTGAAATTTCTACCAAAACCGGGATGTGAACTGTGTACCCTGATCAGATATGATCACCAAAGGAACTCCATGAAGATGCATAATTTTATCAACATACAATTGTGCATACTGAGCTGCTAAATAGTTGGTCTTAACTTCCAAAAAGTGTGCAAACTTCGTCAATCGATCCACAATAACCCAAATAGAGTCATACCCCCTCGAAGTCCGTGGTAGACTAACTATGAAATCCATGGTAACTTGTTCCCATTTCCACTCTAGCAGCTCTATCTCCTGAAGTAGCCCTGATGGCTTCTAATGCTCAAACCTAACCTGCTGACAGGCTAAGCACTTCGATACAAAATGAGCTATATCTTTCTTCATCCCAAGCCACCAATAAACATCTCTGAGATTATGGTACATCTTGGTAATACCTAAATGTACACTGTAAGCAGAATAGTGTGCCTCTCTCATAATCCTATCTTGTAGCTCATCACAATCCGATACACAAATACATTTCCCACATCTCAATATCCCATCATCAATAGTGAACTCGGTCATCCGTCTACTCTAAACCTCTCCCTTCAGCTTCAGAAGATAAGGATCTCTGTCCTGGGCCACTTTTATATCATTAATCAATAGTGACCTTGCTCGAAACTTGGCTATCAGAGCCTGGTTTTGATCCTAGGAACCCAAATCCAACTCTACTACACAATCTGCCAACTGTCTCAAATCCTAAATCAATGGTCTCCGGGCAACCACAATGTGAGCAAGACTACCCATCGACTTCCTGCTCAAAGCATCCTCCACTACATTGGCCTTCCCTGGGTGATAGAGAATCTCACAGTCATAATCATTCAGAAGTTTAACCCATCTGCGCTGCCTCAGATTCAGATCCTTCTGCTGAAATATATACTGCAGACTCTTATGATTAGTATATATCTCGCATTTCGATCCATATAGATAATGCCTCCAAATCTTCAAGGCAAAGATAACTGCTGCCATCTCCAAATCATGAGTACGATAATTTGCTTCATGCTTTTTTAACTGATGAGAAGCATAAGCAATTACCCTACCTATCTGCATCAGAACACACCCTAGGCCAATTCGCAAAGCATCACAATATACAGTAAATTTCTCCTCCTCCACTGGTAATGCCAAAACCGGAGCACTGGTAAGGCAATACTTCAGAGCCTGTATCACACTCATCTGTCCAGACATATCGGGAGAAATCTAGTCAAAGGAGCTACAATACAGGAGAAATCTTTCACAAACCTCCGATAATATCAAGCCATATCCAAAAAGCTACGCACCTCTGAAATACTGGTAGGCTGGGGCCAGTTGGAAACCTCCTCAATCTTCTGAGGATCCACCATAATACCCTCTTTACAGATGACATGCCCCAAAAAGCACACCTCAGTTAACCAGAACTGACACTCAGATAATTTAGCATACAGCTGGTGTTCCCGAAGTGTCTATAGTACAATCCTCAAATTCTCCATGTGCTCCTCCTCACTTTTGGAATAAATAAGGATGTCATCAATGAAGACGATGACAAACTTATCCAAATAAGACCTGAACACCCTGTTCATCAAATCCATGAAAGCCGCTGGAGCATTTGTCAACCCGAATGGCAGAACCAAAAACTCATAATGGCCATAACGAGTTCTAAAAGCAGTCTTGGGTATATCTCCACTCCTAATATTTAGCTGATGATACCCAGACCTCAAATCAATCTTAGACAAATGGCTGGCACCTTGCAGCTGATCAAACAAGTCATCAATCCGTGGCAACGGATACTTGTTCTTCACTGTGACTTTATTCAGCTGCCTATAATCAATACACATCCGCAAAGAGCCATCTTTCTTTCTCACAAACAGAACCGGCACACCCCATGGAGAACTACTAGGTCGGATGAACCCTATATCCAATAGCTCCTGTAACTGAATCTTCAGCTCCTTCAGTTATGCTGAAGCCATTCTGTAAGGTGGAATGGATATCGGATTTGTGCCTGCATGCAGGTCAATCTCAAACTCAGTCTCCCTATCAGGGGGCAATCCTGGCAACTCCTCAGGAAAAATATCAGGGAACTCCTGAACCACCGGTATCTGATCTAAACATATAGAAGACTTTTATACATCTACCACATTGGCCAAATAGTCTGAACAGCCTTTCCCTATCAATCTTCGAGCCTGAATAGCAGATATAAGGTTAACCCGAAACTCCCGAATGTCACCCTGAAACTCAAACTCCTGCTACCCCTCAGGCTGGAATCTAATCCTCTTCCTATAACAATCTATCACTGCCCGATGCCTAATCAACCAATCCATACCCAGTATCACATCTAACTCAAGCACAGCCAACTCAATCAAGTCAACACGCAAAATACGATCATCAATCTCAACAATGCAATCAGGATATAAATAGTCAACATCCACAGAATCTCCTATAGGAGTAGCAACAGATAATGGAATATCTAATAACCTCCTCTCCTTATTCAATTTGGGTGCAAAATGTAGGGACACAAATGAATGAGTTGCACCCGAATCGAATAAGGCATCTGTAGCCTCATTCTGAACCAGAATAGTACCTGTGACAACATTGTCTGATCTCTGAGCATCCTGAGTGTTGACTGCAAACACTCTGCCCTGGCCTCTGCCAGTTGGAGCCTGACTTCCACTGGGAGCCTAACCTCCCCTACCTCTGCCTTTGGTCATTGTCTCTCTGCCCAAATTCTGGCCAGTTTGAACTGTTGGCTGAGATACTGTAACTGATGGCTGCTGATCAGCCCTCAATGGACAAGTGCTCATATAATGGTCCTGCTGGCCACACCTCAAGCATGCATCTGTCCTCCTCCAGCACTCCCTTCCATGCCTCCTACCACAATAACCACAAGCAGGAATGTTGGGTGTCTGCGACATTGTTCTAGAAGAACTCTGAGAGTACACAGGTGCTGGCTGAACCATAGGGTGACCCCTACTCTGAAGCCTTCTCCTATGATTACTACCCGAGGATCTCTGCTCAAATCTAGGTATTAGCTCAGCCTGTCTAAAATGGGAGCTGCTCTCTCCCCTCTTACTCTGCAACCCTGAGCCACTCTTCCTCTTTTGTTCCCTTTTAGCTCTTTCTATCTTATATTTCTCTACCATTTGAGTAGCTTTATCTATTACTATAGTTAGAGAAGTAAACTCTATGGCAAGAAGGGCATTATGTAATGCAGCATTTAATCCCCTTCTGAACTTACTAATCAGATTTGCCTCTGTGGGTACTAGATGAGCAGCATATCTACTCAGCTGAATGATCTCCTTGGCATAATCCTCAACTGAGCGATCTCCCTGCTTCAACTGCTCAAATCTCACTATGTTATGGGTCCTCACACCCTCAGAAATAAACTCATGTATCAGACCCTGGCGAAACTCTGCCCAGGTAGGTGGGTGCTCTCCATATAACTTGGTCTCAATATGTCTTGAAAACTATGTCTAGGATTTCCCCTTTATTAACAATCCAACCAACTCAATGAATCTGAGCTCAGAACAAAGTAGTCTCCTAACTACCTTCTTAACCTCCTTCAGAAAGTCAACTGGATTAGCACCTCTATCCCCTCTAAACTCTGGTAAGTTTAGCTTCAGAAAGCTAAACATGGAGACTCCTCCCTCAGCAATCTCTCTCCTGTCACCCTATACAGCTGGCTCCCTTTAAGCCCCCACTGGCTGCACAAGAGCCGGTTCCATAACCTCTGGTACTATAGGTGGCTGAACTACTGCAGGAGCAGGTGGTGGCTGTGCCGGCTGCCTCTCCCTCCTCATCTCTGCCATCTCTCTTGTCACACCCCAACTCCAGTGGTACGACGGTTCTAGGGAAATGGTAGGCTTAAGGCCACCATAAACCCGTAGAACTCACATATCCTGGATCTCATACACATTTATATCAAATATAAATATCATACAATATCATTTCATAATCCATATAAGCGTAATTCATCTCTTTAGTTATATCATTTCATAATTTCCTCTTGTTCCTTACTGATCAAAAGATGTATCCCACATCACTAAGGAACAAGGGTAACCTATATGGTAATAATTCATACATCAAAATATTATCATCCCAACTAACTAACTACGGAGTTCGAGAGTATACTCCCAATACATACTAAACCATAATAGCATTCAATGATTATACAAAAATGTCTCAAATGATTACAATGAAGGTTTCTTGGAAGAATGAGTTAAGAAGCTTGATCTTCTCTACTAGCTTCCTCACGAGCTATAATACCACCTGAAATCCATAGAAGAAGAGTGAGCCTTCAACTCAGTAAGATATGAACATGCATTATGAAAGAAACATACATACATATATATATATTAATCCAAAGGAAATATCAATTCCAAGAACATAGGTAAGAATCATCATGTGGTTAGGCTTACAAGAGACAAAAGTGCTCACAATCGAATAGCACTATCAAATAACATGGTAGAACTATAGAGTACATTAGTAGCCATGCTACCTATCACAACAGAGCGCATCAGTAGTTCTTGCGACCTTATCGCAAACGTATGCTTGGCCAGGCATATGCTTAGAGTTCATAGTCCCCTCTAGGTGAAACACTGGTACAAAACCCTACCAGCTAGGTTCCCAAAGTGCACGATGGACCAATGAATTCACTCTCATTGGGAAGAGCGTTCTATCCATAGGGTCATATGGTTTCATCTCACACGAAACATATCGGTCATAAGACCATCAACATATATCATAATTCTAATCAAGTTTAGCAAGTAAGAATCATGTGAACTTGATCCAAGAAGGTTGACCAAGTCATTTGTTTTATATATACATAGATATATTAATCTCATGAACAAATGGTAACTTTCAGTTTCAGAATATCATAAAATTTACATTTAAGAATTTGATGATACAACATCAAGTATATAAGAATTTTATGATGAACAATAGGAATATTCAGTCATGTCAATTCAAAGAAATAATAACAAATGCAATGTTCATACTTATCTCAACACAAATTATCCTTGAATTTTCCTTTAACAAATTGCTGAACCATAATCTCTTAAATTTCCTTGGTTTTCCTCCTCCTAAGACATTTTCCCCAAATATTCAAAATTAGGATTTTCCTTAATTAATAACACTCAATATGATTCCTTAACATTTAACCATCTTAGAGTTTCTAATCTTAATTCCCAACGTCAATTTAATTAATCTCTTAAAGAAAAATCTATATTTAATTTGAATTTACTATTCATGTTACTATTATGACAGTCCATAAATTCTAATTCCTCCAATATTAATTACAATGTATAACCTTAAAATGCTTGCAATAAATTTCATACAACCATAATTAACTATTCTAACCATCAGAATTTATTAATCTAAAAGAAAATGACATTTAATATCTTATTTCTTCAAAACTGAAATTCCTGAGATATCTTGCTTAAATCTGACGATTTCTGCCTTAAAATAGAGTAATGTAAAGATCTAATGCATTAATTTTGAGTATTAATGCCTTAGAAAAAAAAAATGGAATTGATCTGAGAAAAACAGAAGAAGAACAAAGAAAAGAAGAAATAATATCGTGCAGAAGATAGCTACTGGCCATTGGGTTAAATAGGCCACTGCCTAAAATCCTGCTCGCTAGCTTGCCTCGCCAACCAGACTCGGCAATGCTACCTTACATAAGCCAGCTTGCCATTCCCATCTCGCACTTCCCACTTCGCCAATCTGCCCTAGCAAAGTCACTTCGCATAAGCCACTTTTTGAATCCCACTTCGCATATCCAATTCACAAATGCCACCTCGCATATGCTGCCTTGCCAAACTCTCTTCGCGAACTCTTCCTCGCATATGCCACCTCGGCAATACCTCTTCACCAATTCTATTCACGAACTACCACCTCACACATCCCCTCTTTCCCAAACTCTGCTCTCGAACTACCACTTTGTACATTTCCTCTTTGCCAAACTCTGCTCGCAAACTGCCACTTCACACATTTCCTCTTCGCATAATGCCACCTTGCCTTTTCCTCTTCGCCAAATCCTTCTTCGCATATGCCACTTCGCATATGTCTCTTCGCCAATTACCACCTCGAAAATCTCACCTTGCCACTTTGCCGCTTCACCACTTCGCATTGCCTGCTCGCAAATGCCACTTCGCATTTGCCGGTCGCTAACACCAATCCCTGCTGAGTTGAAACCTTTCTTTGACAACTTACACTTAGCCAGCTTGTAAATGAGCTATAAGCATCTAAACTTCCTGATTCTTTTTTTCACTTAACATAGACATACAGAGGCTCAACATATTCAAAATTCAAATTACAAAGGCAACTACACAAACCATGGTGACTCTCCAAAAGTCATCCAGACTTACTGTCCCAAAATCCATCCAAATAGACCTGATAGATTCCACTCTCTACTGAGTTATACTTATCCAAAATTCCTGAAATTTTACAGTCAATAACACAACACGCAAAGGAAGAATTCTTATGTTTATACCTTTGGCTCAAACTGACTCAGTCATTCCCAGAAAATTCAAACATACCCAGATTTTCCTGCAGACATAATAAACCAGACAAATCCTACTCAAGGAGGTATAACTCCTCACACACACAGAATTTTACCAAGACATTTAACAGAATTGAAGATAAGACATAAATTCACAATTTTTATGTTTTACACTTCACCAAATTATTTCTTTAAGATCAAGCTATCAGCCTCACAAAATCCTATAACTAGAAATTTTCTGCATTTCTGAAAACAATCATTCTCATCTTTATTTAATTAATTAATTTCCACAACATACAATTAATTAGAATAACCAAAATATTGCAGATATTACATTCTTCCCCCCTTAAATAAATTCGTCCTCAAATTTATAAAATCTACCTCAAGCCTAAAATAAATGGGGATATTTATCTTGCATGCTTCGCTCACTTTCCCAAGTGCATTCTTCCTTGGCTTGATTTCTCCATAAAACCTTAACCATTGGTATGTCTTTGTTCCTTAGCTTCTTAACCATTCGATCTACAATTGCAATTGGAATTTCTTCTTATGATAAATCCGGTTGGAGATCCATTTCTGGCACTTGTAGCATATGAGAAGGATTGGCCACATACTTACGAAGCATTGATACATGAAATACTGAATGCACCTTATCCATGCCAGGAGGCAAAGCCATCTTGTATGAAACCTCCCCAACCTTACTCAGAATCTCAAAAGGTCTGATAAATCGAGGAGACAACTTGCCTCTCTTGCCAAACCTTAGAACCCCTTTCATTTGAGAGATCTTTAGAAACACAAAATCTCCAATGGAAAACTGAAGATCCTTCCTTTTTGGGTCGGCATAGCTCTTTTGTCTCATAAAAGCTTTCTTCAATCTTTCTCGAATCAATGGAACCTTTTCCGACATATATCTTATCAACTTCGATCCTTTGATATGCTTCTCCCTAACTTCATCCCAGCATAAGGGAGATCTGCATCTCCTGCCATACAAAGCTTCATAAGGAGACATCTAAATTGTGGAATGATAGCTGTTGTTGTAGGCAAATTCTATCAATGGCAAGTGAGCATCCCAATTTCTTCCAAAGTCTAGAATGCACATTCTTAGCATGTCTTCTAGAGTTTGGATGGTCCTCTTTGATTACCCATCTATTTACGGATGGAAAGCCATGCTAAAGTCAAGTTGCGTACCCAGATATTCTTGCAATTTCTGCCAAAACCTCGAGGTGAATTGAGTACCTCTATCTGAGATAATCGAAACTGGAACTCCATGAAGTTGGACAATCTCATCAACATAAAACTGGGCATACTGAGAAGCTTTATAAGTCATCTTGATTGGCAAGAAATGAGTTGACTTGGTCAATCTATCCACAATGACCCATATCGAGTCATAGCCCCTTGAAGTTCTCGGCAATCTAACCACAAAATCCATAGTCACCTTCTCCCATTTCCATTCTGGCAATGGTAACTCTTGGAGTAACCCCAATGGTTTCTGATGCTCAAACTTGACTTACTGACAAGTTAGACATTTGGCTACATATTCCGCAACATCTCTTTTCATTCCACTCTACCAATATGAACTCTTAATATCATGGTACATCTTTGTTGCACCTGGATGCACATTGTACTTGGCATGATGTGTTTCCTTAAGAATCATATCCCTCAACCCATCAACTGCTGGAACACAAATCCTGCTACCATGTCTCAACATGTCATCAGCCACACTAAATCCTGGAGTTTTATCTAACCCCACATCATTCTTTATCTTTACCAACTGAGGGTCTTTGTCTTGAGCTTCTCTAATTTGATCAATGAGAAGCAGCTTGACTTGGAAATTTGCTAACAATACTCCTGAATCTGACAATTCCCAACTGATTCCCATATCATACAATTTCTGCATTTTCCTCACTAAAGGTCTTCTACTCACTTAAATGTGGGATAAGCTCCCCAAAGACTTCCTGCTCAATGCACCAGCTACAACATTAGCTTTCCCTAGATGATACAAGATTTCACAGTCATAATCCTTAAGCAATTCAACCCACCTTCTCTACCTAAGGTTAAGATATTTCTGCTGGAATATATACTTCAAACT
>CANXYC010168425.1:0-18107 GCA_948193065.1 Aleurites moluccanus | reverse complement strand
CTGTAGAGAGGGTATTATGGTGGACCCACAGAAGATTGAGGCAGCTGCTAACTAGCCATAGCCTACTAGTGTCACTGAGGTGCGTAGTTTTCTGGGTATGGCTGGTTATTATCGGAGATTTGTGAAAGATTTCTCCCGTATTGCAGCTCCTTTGACTAGATTGATGAGAAAACAGGAGCGATATGTATGGACAGATGAATGTGTTCGGAGTTTTCAGACTCTGAAGTATTGCCTTACCAGTGCTCCGGTTTTGGCATTACCTGTGGAGGGGGAGAAGTATACCGTATATTGTGATGCTTCGAGGATTGGCCTAAGGTGTGTTCTGATGCAGATTGGTAAAGTAATTGCTTATGCTTCTCGTCAAATAAAGAAGCATGAAGCAAATTACCCAACTCATGATCTAGAGATGGCAGCAGTTATATTTGCCTTAAAGATTTGGAGACATTACTTATATGGGGCTAAATACGAGATATATACTAATCATAAGAGTTTGCAATATATATTTCAGCAGAAAGATCTGAATCTGAGGCAGAGAAGATGGGTAGAACTTCTGAAGGACTATGATTGTGAGATTCTTTATCACCCAGGGAAGGCCGATGTAGTGGCGGATGCCTTGAGCATAAAGTCTATGGGTAGCCTTGCTCATATAGTGATTGGCAGGAGGCCATTGATCAAAGATCTAAGGCAGTTAGCTAATTTTGGAGTAGAGTTAGATTTGGGTTCCCAAGATCGGAACCAGGCTCTGATAGCCCAGTTTCGGGTGAGGCCACTACTGATAGATGATATAAAAGTGGCCCAGAGCAGAGATCCCTATTTTCTGAAACTGATGGGAGAGGTTCAGAGTGGACAGGTGACTGAGTTCACTATTTATAATGGGACGTTGAGATGTGGGAAACGTATATGTGTGCCGAATTGTGATGAGCTATGAGATCGGATCATGCGAGAGGCATATTATTCTGCTTACAGTGTACATCCAGATATTACGAAGATGTACCATGATCTTAGATATGTATACTGGTGGCCTGGAATGAAGAAAGATGTAGCTCAGTTTGTATCGAAGTGCTTAGCCTGTCAGCAGGTTAAGTTTGAGCATCAGAAGCCATCAGGGCTACTTCAGGAGATAGAGCTGCTCGAGTGGAAATGGGAACAGGTTACCATGGATTTCGTAGTTGGTCTACCTCGAACTTCGAAGGGGTATGACTCTATATGGGTTATTGTGGACAAATTGACAAAGTCTGCAAACTTTTTGGGGGTTAAGACTAACTATTCAACGGCTCAGTATGCGCAAGTGTATATCGATGAAATTGTGCGCCTGCATGGAGTCCCATTAGTGATCATATCTGATCGGGGTACACAGTTTATAGCACGATTTTGACAGAAATTTCAGGAGGCTTTGCGTACCCAACTACGGTTTAGTACTGCCTTCCATCCATAGACTGATGGACAATCCGAGAGGACGATTCAAACCTTGGAGGATATGCTCAGGTTATATGTTTTGGATTTCAAAGGTAGTTGGGATTATTACCTGCCATTGATCGAATTCTCTTACAATAACAGTTATCACTCTTCGATTGGTATGGCTCCATTTGAAGCACTATATGATAGAAAGTGCAGATCACCAGTGTGTTGGGTGGAGCCGGGAGAGAAGCAGCTAGAAGGACCTGAACTGATTAGAGAGACTATGGAGAAGGTTCCTTTGATCCGAGAGCGGATGAAGGCTGCATTTAGTAGGCAGAAGAGTTATGTGGATCCTAAAAGAAAGGATGTACAGTTTTCTATTGGTGATCATGTCTTCCTAAAGATCTCACCGATGAGGGGAGTTATGAGATTTGGGAAGAAAGGCAAACTGTCATCGAGATTTATAGGCCCTTTTGAGATACTTGAGCAGGTTGGCAATGTGGCTTATAGATTGGCTCTTCCACCTAGCATAAGCCAGGTACATCCAGTCTTTCATATATCGATACTGCGGAAATATGTATCGGATCCATCACACATTTTGGAAATGCAAGATGTGGATCTCAGTGAGGATTTATCATATGAGGAGCTACCTGTGGAGATTGTTGATCAACAGGTTAGAAAGCTTCGGAATAAAGAGATCCCGATGGTTAAAGTGTTATGGAGAAATCAAACAATAGAGGAGTGTACATGGGAGAGTGAGAAGGAGATGCGAAATAGATACCCATCCCTATTCCAGTTTTGAGATAAAATGTATTTAAATTCGAGGATGAATTTAATTGAAGGGGGAAGAATGTAACACCCATCATTTTTCCTAAACAATTTTGGTGTGTATATATATATTTATGTGTATAAATTTATTTTATTTTGGCCTAATTAATTAATTTCGAGATAAGTATAAATATTTACTTATTAATTATTTTGGATAATGATAGAAAATGAGTATGGAAAATTTTGTGAGAAATATTGATTGAGTTATTGAAATTTGCATGAGAAATGTTAAGTGTTAAGGAATTGAGAAATTTAAGGCAGTAGCGAATTCGTGGAAACTGGGTTAAGGGTTTCCAGCTGGCATTGGCGAGCTGACCTCGTGAAGCAGCAATGCCGAGCTGGTCTTGGGAAGAGGCCTTGCCGAGTTAGCTTTACGAAGAAGAAGTGCGAGCTGGGAATGCGAAGAGGAGAATATGAGGTGAGAATGCGAAGGGGGAAGTGCGAACCAGCATTGCGAAGAGGAAAGGCGAAGAGGAAATGCAAAAAGGAAAGGCGAAGAGGAATAGCGAAGAGGAAGGGCGAAGAGGAAATGCGAAGAGGTAAGTGCGAGACAGCATATGCGAAGAGGTATATGCGAGCCGGCAATGCGAAGAGGCATTGACGAGCTGGAAATAGTGAAGAGACATGTGCGAGCCGGCAATGTAAAGAGGCATTGGCAAGCCGACATATGCAAACTGGCAAAGGCAAGTCGGCAATGCGAAGAGGCATTGGAGAACTGAGAATGGTGAGCTGGGTCTGGTGAGCCGGCAAATGGTGACCTGGACCAGCAAATTGAATTTTGGCGAGACGGGAATCATTAGTGCACAGTAAAGGGATTTTTAACAAATAGGCAGTAGCCTATTTAAGAGTGGCAGTAACTGATACTTAAAAACGTTAAGTCATTTTTCTTTCTTTCTATCATCACTGCGTTCGTCCCTTTTTCTCCCAAAGCATGATCACTGTTTATCGTCTTCTTCATCCGATTTCCACATTTTTCCACCAAATTTTTATGGAGAAATTTGTGGAAATCATATATATATACCTGTGTTCATCTTTCTTCAGCCTTAACTCATGGAAAGAGAGGCTGGAAAAGGAGGCAACGGCAGCAAAGGAAAATTTCTGCCGTGGGCACCATTTGAGGTATATGTTCATTTGTTGATTTTATTGATTAAATAGGTAGTATTTGGGTTGAAATGAATGGGTTTAGAGTTATTTTTGCTAGATTAACTCTAAATAATGGAAATCCCTAAACTCTAGGGTTTATGTGAAACTTTGAATATTGAACTAATGAATTAGTAATGGGATTCCTAAATAGATGATAGAATTAGTTAATTGAGTATAAGAGAACACGAATTTGATGATCAATTTAATGTGAAATTGTAGATTATGGAGATTGAGTCCTCAAAGTAGCCAATTTGTGGATTTTTGAGGAAATTGGTGAGATTGGCTAAGCAACTGATTGTTGGAAAGTTAAGGTGAGTTTTACATGCATCATTTGAATTACCCAATTTGATAAAATTGATTGTTGAACACCATTTGGGAAAAACCCAAATTGGGTCGAACCCTTTATTGTGAAATACCTTTGATTTCCTTTGAATGTGTAACCCTATTCTCTTATCGATTAAATATATATTGTTATATATCTTTATTTCATTGATACCGAATGTTCTAAAATACCGAACCTTGCTTTGCTTTTGAATTATTCAAATACCGAATTTTGATTGGATATTGAATATTATATATGCCATGGCCATTATTGATATTGGATATTGAATTGATTAGAAACCAAATGATTGATGGATTGATTGATTGAATCCGGATGCCATTATTGTTAATGGTATCCCTTGTTATTGACCCTGTTGTGATTGTGACAGAACTTTCGATTCGATATGAGAGTGGGGAAATACTGTCGACCTTGTACACATTGTATATTTGTACCCTAGCTGGGAAGGGTTTTGGTCCCGGTCATAAGGTCTAATCCACCTTATGCTTACATTTGCCCTTTTATGGATGATTAGGAGCTACATGGTCCAACGTATTTGATATGGAGACTGTATGATTTTTTTTCCTACAGTCCATCCCACTATCTGTCATTTTACACATATGAAACCATATTATATGATATTGTTGTATCTTATTGATGATACCTTATCAACTTGATATTATTCAGTTCTTGATTATATTCGATTGATACCCTTACTGACCAACCCAATTGTTATTGCGATGCATGTGAATTCACTGAGTATAATCTATACTCACTGCTCATTGTTTACCTATTTCTGGAGAGGATTAGAGCTGCAGAATCTAGACTTCTGTTTCTCTGAAGATTTTGCAATAGATTATTTGATGTATTTTCCAGATACTTATTTTGTATAACAATTATGTTTTGGTGTTCATAATCTAGCTGCTCCATGGGTATGTACGGGTTAGCTAGGAAATGAACATGTATCCAAATGATGATACTATGATATGAAAAATATATGTTATGATTGATATGATCCCGTGGGTAGTGTGAATATAATTGATTGAGAATGCATGACAGGTTGTGATTGATAATGAACGAATAGAGATTGTCTACGTACATATTGTATTAATAGGATTGATATGACTGATATTGAGTTTTATGGGTGCCGGTCGCCATTGGCATCTCCCGTGCCCTAGGACCGTCGTGGCTTGTGAGAGCGGGTCGTGACAGATAAATACTTATTTGCATTCATTTTATTTTATAAATGAGTTAAATTTGAACCATACTTCAAGGCTAGATGAGTAAATTAGTTGAATTTGATCAAAATTAAGCGCAGTTCGATTAAAATTGTGAATAGCTCGATTATAAGTTTGTGCACATACTTGCGAACAACTCAATTAATAAGTTCGGAAATAACTCAAGTATTATTATTATTATTATTATTATTATTATTATTATCCTAACAATTTTGGCACTCTAAAAAAATATATTTTATATTTTTATGATCTTTTTGGTAATTGAATTTAACTAAAATACTTATATTTCTAATTTTTTTTATATGTGCTCTTTAAATATTTATAAAAGGAAAATAAATTATTATTGTGTTAAAACTTGCAAATATATAGATCGTGAAGTAAGTAACAGTTGTGAGTAAAGTATCGTTCCCATGAGAAATGAGTTAACAAGCACAAATTATTAATTTATTATATTAATAAATTCAGATTTAAAGTAAACTAAATTAATATAATTAAATTCAATGTATGTAAAAGGTTTAAGATTTAGATTTCATCAATTGACTGCCTATGATTTTTGTATATTTTCTCAATTGGTTTAATTTATTGGAATTAACGATTAGGTTTTCCTAGATTATGTAAAATCCTTTTTCAAGGTACAATATAAATATTCATGCTAATTTTAAATCTATTATTGTGATTTTAAGCAATTAATATAAAGTCATTAAATTCTTTGGAATACCATTTTAATGATCATAAAATAGTATTATTATCTCTAAGTAACACATTTCCTAGGTCTAATATTTTAAATAACTAGTATTATACTTCCACTCTCGTTACCTTACATAATACATTAAATATGTAGATAGTAATTAATTATTCATAATAATTAAGTCCTAATATAATAGATTAATTTCAATTAATTAAACATAAATAATCATAGGTAAAATCAAAAGGTTATATCTAAATTTTAGAAAATAAGTTTAATTAACTCATGGAGAAAAAGAGAATGATTAAAATAATGGTTAATTATTTTGGGGGCCCTGTATGTTTTCAAATTATACTAAATGATTATTACATTTCTAAAATTATACTAAGTAGTTTAT
This sequence comes from Aleurites moluccanus, assembly GCA_948193065.1. Taxonomy (NCBI): domain Eukaryota; kingdom Viridiplantae; phylum Streptophyta; class Magnoliopsida; order Malpighiales; family Euphorbiaceae; genus Aleurites; species Aleurites moluccanus. Next base: position 12,099 of record CANXYC010168425.1, on the reverse strand, counting down.
ATATTTTGTTTCTATTAAAAAATGAGGTCCTTCCATCTATTTTTATGAAAATTCCATCAGTCAATACTATAAAAGTGAAATTTTGAATGTAAATTTTTATATAATAGCCAAAATAAACCTCTCCTCTCTCCTCTATAATTTCCCTTCCTCCTCTACTGTTCTCCCATTCTAATACCTCAATCTCTGACCTCTCACATTTTAAATACCACCACCACTACCAGACTCACCACTGCCGAAAGAATGCTTTAAGTTTTTGGGTTAATCGTCGGTTGATTTCTCCTCCTCCACCCAAATTCCAGCTCTTATCCTTTGTCGTGTTGTTGCCGTCAAGTACCTCGCTAATTCTAAAATCGATGAGCTCTTTTATGAACCAGAATAAATTGGTTGCACAGGATTCAATTATGTTCCTAAGAGCTGAAAATGGCGATACTTGCTTTCCGACCAAACACCGGTGTCTAGTTCTCCAATAATCACATCGCTAACAGAGTCAAACTCAGGGAACAAATCAGCATTATTATCACATCCTAGGAACTTAGGAGTGTGAGTTGTATGCAACTCATATTCAGGCAAAACAGAAAAAGTCTTAGGTTGTTTCAAAAGTAACTTAGCTTCATTAGGGATTAACCTCGTGGAAAACCCATGAATGGCATTATCATAATAATAAAGCATTTGAGCAGAATCAGAAATCAATTTAAGAGACGAGTCATACCAGTAATTATGATGCTGAAAATCGACAGGAATCTCGGATTTGGACATGTGAAAAATGTATCCTCTGATATTGCTTATGGGTTAGCCACTGTTAAGATCTTCAATACCCATCAATTTCTTCCATAGATAAACCCATCAATCAAAGCAAACTTGTTAAAATCAGGGATGGTCAAAATCAAGGCTCTCCATGGTCTTCAAAGTGGCTTCGTTGTGTTTGTCGATGTGCTGAAATGCAATCTCAACACTACGTTCAAGCTTTAGGTGGCCACAAGCTTTAGCTGGTCTGAAATGTGAATTACTTTGAAAAATTGAGATGTGGAGTTTTTATATATATGACTAAATAAATAAACACCTGATAATTCCCATGCATGGATCAAATATACAATTAATTCTTTAAGTAGTGAACAATTAATTCTTCATCAGTAGGATGAAATTGAAACCCTAGTGGAAGATTCGATTGTTGCAACCATTTAAGGAACAAAGAAGAGCATATTAATTAAAAATATACAATTTTATTTCAAGAAAAAAAAAAGAAAAAAGAAAAGAAAAGTGAGCATTGTTAGTAAAAAAGTGAAAATTAAAATGAAATTAAGGGGTATTATGGACTTTTTACAGTAATTTAATGGATTTTTAACAAAATGACGACTAAGTTTGACGGAAATAAAATGCATAACGTAGGCACCTCCTTTGCATCTCCTTGAAGCTCTCCCAAGTTTGATAAAGAGTTTCTCCATCAAATTAGGTGAAACTTGTAAGACATTTGACATATTTGGACATTTGAGCTATAATTTCTGAAAAAAAAAAAGATTTATGTGTAATTATCTAAATGTATTTGTAAAAATTTCACGTACCTTGTCCAATTTATTCATCTTTAACATTTAAATAAAAGGGATGGAGGCACATATGGCTTGACTTGAGGTAGTTTAGATGCTTTCTCTTACTCTTTTTCAACTTCACTTTTTAGCTTGTGAGAAGTATCTTCTACATAAATACTTTCTTTCACACCACCTTTCACATCAGCATCTACCTCTTCATCAACCATTGGCTCGCTCATAATTATGGTAACAACCTTGAAATGTTCAATTAGATTCATTTCAGTTTGGCTAGGCAAATTACCTTAGGTTCTTGCATTCAATGAGCTAGCCAATTGCCCAATTTGGATCTCTATGTTTTTGTTTTGACTAGCCATTTGGTCCATTCTAACATCCAACTTCTCAAATCTTTTGTCCATCTTCTCAAATTTATCTGATGTAAAATTGATGAACTTATCTAATGGAAGCTTCTACGAATGATAACTTGCTTGCTTGTGAAGGTGCATTATTTGAAAGTTGGATTGAAGAGATTTCCATTGATTCCCACCTTGGTTGCCTTAGTTTTTCCATGCCAAATTTGGATGATTTCTCCATCTCGGATTGTAAGCATTTGAGTAGGGATTATTTTGTTGCCTATTATGATTAGAAAGGATTGTACCTACTTAATCTTTTGGTATTCAGAGCGATGATGACCTCCACCACAAGACTCACAAACAATAGAATTATTTGATAAAGAATTTAAGTTCACCCTCTCCAAAGCCTTGGTAATTAAGTCTACCTTGGTAGCAATAACAGAATACCCCTCATCATGAATATTGGCCACCCATCCTCCTAGTCATGCCTCTTTCATTGGACCAATGGTAATTATTGGCTGCCATCTCTTCAAACAAATCATTTACATTCTTGTTCATTAGGACTTCTCCCACAACTGCATTAATAGTGCTTCTCATTTGAACTGAAAGGCCTTATAAAAGGTTTGTACTATTAACCAATCCAGAATCCCATGACATAGGCATCTCCTTAAACCTCTCCCAAGCTTCATAAAGAGTTTCTCCATCAAATTGGGTTAAACTTGTGATATCATTTTGAAGCTTGGTTGTTTTGCAGGTGGAAAATATCTGGCTAAATTTTTTTTACAAGATTATCCCATGTTATGATAGAACCAGAAGCTTAAGAGTTGAGCCATGTTTTAGCTTTGTCCCTTAAGGAGAAAGGGAATAATCTCAGTCTATTAGCATCATCAGTAATGCCATTCATTTTGAAAGTATTGCAAAAGAAATTCTCCAAGTGAGTATTGGCATCTTCTAAAGCTCCTCCCCCAAACAAAAATTGTTGCACCATTTGAATAATTGCATGTTTAATTTTAAAATTATTGGTTGCAATAGTAGGACTTTCAATGTTTGGCCTTATTTGAGAAGTTGGCATAATGAAGTCGCGCAAGGCCTTGTTAGCTTTGTTTGCTATCTCTTCCTCTTCGTTTTATGACTCCTCAAAGATTTCTTGACACTTAGCTCTTCTTTTTGGTTCAAAGCCCTTTGTTCTTAGGCTTTGTCTTCTTCTTCTTCTTTTTTCTTTAGCCTCTCCTTCTTGGTTTTAGTTAAAGTTTTGCACCCCCGCTCGATTTCAAGATCAAATTTCTTTAATTTTGCATTGGGATTGCTTCACATAAATACCTAAAAAGTTGACCAAAGAACAAAACTAAAAATATAAGTTAGATATAAATATGTACATATTCCTATTAACAAACTAATTTTATTGATATTGTTTTGTTGCCTTTTTAAGATATAACATAAATATTCATATTAATTTTAAGTCTATTATCGTGATTTTAAGTAATTAACATAAATTTATTAAGTATTTTGGAATATTTTTTAATGATCATGAAAAAATGTTCTTATCTCTAAACAACATATTTTTTAGGTCTAATGTCTTAATGAATTATTATTATATTTTTACTCTCGTTATCTCACATAATATCTTAAATATGTAAGTAGTGATCAATTATTCATAAGAATTAAGCCTTAAGATATTAAATTAATTCCAATTAATTAATCAATTAATCAAACATAAATAATCATTAGTAAAATCCAAGGTCTACATCTAAATTTTAGAGAATGAGTTTAATTACTAATAAAAAAAAAGAGATGAATTAAAATAATAAACAAACTAAAATTAAACTTTACTAAAATTAAAATAATAAATTTTAAAAGAAACCAATTTAAAGAATTAGTTTGATGGAGTTTAAAATTCTCAATTTTCAATTCTTTCATTGTTAAATTTTTAAATAAAATTAAAAATTAAATTAATACTAAAAATATTTAACTTGTACAAAAGAATTTGAATAAAACTTGAATTCATTTACAATGATCTAATCTCCTCAATAATAGAGGTTTAAATATGAGTTTGAAAAGTTTTGAAAGTCCTTCAAAAATGAGAAATATTATAAAAAATTAATGACATTGAAATAGAATCAAATATGAAGAATCTGGCCATTATAGAATCATTGACCTTTAAAGTTTGGTGGCTTGTGAATTCATTTTGGCATTTAATTCACATGCACGTTTGCATGTGAATTTGACCCTCTTTCTTTATTTTTTTTTTCATTTTCTTTATTTTTTTTTTTAATTTACTTACATGATAGTCCATGTTTTGCATACTCCAATTGCACTCTGTTCACCATTTTTTTAATTTTCTTTTGCTTCCTATTTTAATTCAAATAATATTTTACTTAAAATTACATTAGAATTTTTAAATAAACTTAAAAATTACAAAATATACTATCAAAATAAAAGTAAATAAAAAATAAATAGAATTAAATAAGAACAAATAAATTCAACAGAATTAATTTATAAATAATTTTAATATTATTATTATAATTTAAGCTCATTAATTATATATCTAATTATATTTTCAATTTTTTAATAAAAATTATTCTTTATTAGAAAAATTATTATTACATTTTTTAACAATAAAATATAATATTCATTCATTTAATTTATAATAATATATATTTTAATTATTAGACTAATTGAATAGCATAAATATATAAAATATATAGATAAATAACTTGATGATGATATCCAATTATTCTTTATTCTAAAATCAATGTTACATTATATTCTTAAAAAGATAAATAATTCTTAAATACTTATTATATAATTATAATTATATTTTTTAATACTAATAGAGTTTTAAATTTAGAGTTTGTTGGTACTATATAATTTAATATTTTAATTTTAAAAATATTTTTTATTAATTAACATATTTGAGATACATGGAATACTTATTTTTATGATTGATTTTTTTATTAATTGAATAATTTTGCTTTTATATTAATTTTAAGTATTTTTTTTTCTAGAATTATTTTATTAGAAATAAATATTTAGGTAGTTGATTATTTGGATTAGCTATAAATAAGTTACAAATGAGTTTTAAAATGAGTCGAGTTCGAGTATCAATTATAATTTATTAAAGAGTCGAATTCAATTATAATTTATAAATAAATTTTTTATGAACTTAGAATTGTTTAATAATTAAAAAAACTAAATTTAAACATAATTTTTAAATTTGATTGAGAGATTAAATTTGAATTTGAAAAAAAAAAATATTAAGTCAAATTTGAGCAAATTAGAGGTCGAGTTGACTCAATTGAATTGCAGCCCTATTGATAGTTAATGATAACTGAGAAAGTGATTATTTAGTAACATTTTACTAATTACTATTGTTAAAATGTTTAATTCAATATATTTATTTTTTCTAAATCATCAATACTTAAAATATTATTTATAATATTTTAATTATTATTTATTAATTTTATAAATTATAATTATATTAATTTTATGAAAATTAATTTGTGAAAATAATAATAATTTTCTTTAAAGATAACATACTCTAAATTGAAAATCAACTTATAAGAAAAATTTTAATGTTTTAATTTAACTTAACAAGATTTAAATTTCATTAATATTAAATTTTTTTCTCTTCATTATTCGAGAAAAATTATTAATTATTTAAGATTTCAAAAGTGTCATTAAATAAAGCAAAAAAAAGCTATCAATTGACTTTCAAAATTAAATTATGTTTACTTATAAATTTAATTGAAAATTATAACTGATCTATTATAATTGTTGTATTAACAATACATAAAAGTTGTTGGAGATATCAATCCAATATTAATATGGTTAAATGGCAAGGCCTTGATGCGGATATTGTTCTTTTTTTAATTGAACTACTCAAGAATTTGCACTTTAGACAAGTTATAGTTATATAATTTTTATTAAAATATTTTAATAAATTAAAATATTATTTTTTAATTTTCAATATTAATATAAAAATATATAAATCAATTTTATTATGTAGAGATTAACTAAAAAAATAAAAAATATATTATATATTAATTTATATAAATTTTAATTGAAATATATTGTCACATCCCAATTTCAGGAAATGTGGCGGTTTTAGAGTATGGGGAATGTATAAGGCTATCTAAACTCGTAAAACCCTATTCTATATTTCTACGGAAAATTCGTCATAACTTTCCTACTTCTACAATCTATCTCAGAATTCAAGTCTCTCTCTTCATATTTAGTAATAACACAATCTGCACAAATCAACACTTCTATTCTTTTATTCATCTCATACTACAGCATGCATATCAAATTTAATACATTTTCCCCAATTCAATATTTTACATCTCATTTACACAACTTCATTTTTTATATTATCTTACTAAATCATTTATTACAAAACCATGGAACTACTAAAGAAAAATCCATAATTATAAAATAAAGAGTCTTTACATAGATACAGAAAATTTCACTCCGTATGAAGAGGGAAGAAGTGGAATCGCCTCTATCTACCTTGCTCCTGAAAAATATAAATTCACGAGAGTTAGATACGAATATCTCAATGAGTAATAACATATTACCACACTTGTGACTAGGTATTTAATATTGTTTACAAAAAAGATAATGGTTTAATATACATATATTCAATAATGAATATCAAATATTAATATGAGGAATCATAGCCATTGTAAAGGATATCGTCAAATAAAATTTAAAAGTATATCAATGAATTGGTTATAATAAATGCTATACAATTTAATAATGAGGATACCAATGTATTTTATTATGATGACAGACAATCAATATACTAAAAAACTCAGCAGATGCTACATCTTGGTAGCATACCTACATAGTAGTCATACGGTTGATCGGACTGTATGGCTAGAACTTTATCCCCCTCTAGCTAGGGTCAGTCAAAAAGCACAATGTGCATAAAGTCTCGCAGTATTATCATAGCTCTATCGAGAGAGATATCTGTCATGTACATACTATATATTAATAGGGTTCATTACATAATGACCTAAGGTCCATTATGCATTTATCAATAACATTAGCAATGGTCATATCAACAATGTAATAATAATTAAGTAATTATATGAAAGATATCAATTAGGTTTTCGACAAAAGATAATAAGTCAAGTCATTCCAATGGCTATAATCCGAATTAATTAATACCAAAGATGTATTTAGAAGCAAAGTGAAATTACACATCTGTTTTACTAGAATAGGTTAACAATTCGATATCATATATATATCCACATTTGGCTATTCAAGAAATATGGGATTCAATAGATTATTCAATTATATGCAATGATAAATCCAATGAAAACATGCTTGAACAGAAACAAAATTCAAGCAAGAGGAACAATGTGCATTGGTCAATATTTATTAACTTTCAAGGTGGTTTCAATAATTAGAATTGGGAATAATTATAAATGAAGTAATATATAGTTACTCACATTGCAAACCAAAACACCCAAACTAAGCTCCCTTCTTAAGCTTCATTTTCTTTGCCTCTTGAAGCTATAATATAATTTAAACACAATTTAGATTCAATCCAATGTTGAATTACACAAATTCTAAAGTAACTTTGAAAAACCCCTTAATTATCAAAATTCCAAGTTTTAACAATCCTGGTTCATTTACTAATATCTCACACTACACTTATATAATTATTTCAATTCTTTTTCCTAATTAAACTAGACATCTCAGGTTCTAACATAGCCGAAATTAAGGACATTTCGGCCACTACACAATTTATGGTGAATTTCTAAACTAGGGCCTGCAACTTTGCAACTAGTCTGCAACTTTTACCCAAACAGTCTTCACTCTTTCACTTATAACTCGGAATGTAAGCATCCAATTCCCATTATCTTCTCACAAGTTTTTAGATAAAATATAAAGTAACATTTTTCATGTTTTGAGTTTCCCTTTAATTAGATCTTAAGGTCCTATAAAATGTAAAACTCAGTAGGGTATCTCAGTGGAAACCCTAACCCGAGCCAGTCTTGATCAGAACTTTGTATCTTACAACACAGCACGAATTTGACAAAACTTTCTTCTACACATATAATCTTGACACAGGTAGATAAACTTTTATGTTTTATGATTTTCCAATTTCTGACTTTAAGGCTACAAAATTTAGGTCTCAATACTCTGCTCATAACCAGGAATTTCAGAAATTCTAAAATTACAAAATTTTCCCCCAACACACAACTTCACACAACAAGCCTCAATTCCATTTCTAACCACTAATTACTTATATATAACCTCATATAAGGTTTCTTACACTATCAATTTGATTTATATGACACTAATTCAAAAATGAAAATTTTTACCTAAACCAAACTCTAACTCAATCTTCCCATCTAATATGTTTTTTCCAATTCTAACTCTATAGAAATAGTACCCAACCTCCATTCTCTCATTTACAACAAAAAAAAAAATCAAACTTTAGAGCAAGGGAAGAAATTACCTCTTGAGATCCTTATCTCCAAATTCTTAATCTAAGCCCAAATAGTTTAATTAGAGATGATGGGGATGATTATTTGTGAAGGATAGAAGGTTGGATCATGGATTTTGGGTAAGGTATGAAGAAAATTTTTCTCTTGAAGCTTTAAAAATAGTGGCCGACAATGAGGTGTTTAAATGAAGAATATGATTCATTTGGCTAAGGGTTATATATGTCTATTGGTTTAAAATTTACCCATATTTACCATTTTGCCATTTTCAATTTAATTTCTATTTCATTTTCCCTTTAATTCTTTAAATACATTTCTACATTTAATTTCTCCCCCATATATTTTTAATTAACTTTTTATAATGTCTATTTTAATGTTCATTTAAGGTCACTTTATCAAAAGAGTTACAATTATTTAATTAAAAATCAAATTCTATGCGATACTTACAATTAAACTTATTTAGAGCTTCTAACTAGAATTAATTATTTCATTACCTATTTCATTCAATTAAATTCTCAATTAAATTCTATAATTCCTTTTAATATCTATATTTAATTCTCCTTTATTAATTTTGGTTATTAATCTCTTGACAATCTCGAAAAAAAAAGAAAAAGAAAATTCTACCCGATTGACGGTTCATTCGGTTTTTCATAAATCCCTTTTAAACTCTCAATATTTCTTCTTAATTTCCTTTTAAACTTGGGTGAGTTATTACAATTCACAACTTGAATTTCAATGCTCCAAGTAAGCACATATGCCCCTCTTTATCATTTCCATCTTCTTTTCTATTTTCTTTTTGTACTGTAATTAATTAAACATCATGTAAACATTTAATTTTATTATAATTTCTAATAATTAACTCAATTTATGTTTTTCCCCCAAATTTTAGAGTTTTATCTAAGATTTTTGTAATATCTGCCATTTGGAAGTATTTTTTTTTTTTTTGCTAATTTTGTATGTTGGAGAATTTTAAACTTTTAAAGGAGAATATTGGCCATTTCAGAATTTTTCATTTTTGGATATAGCAGAATTCAGTGTTGACCATTACTTGCTCTTAAAGACATAATTTGATAAATTATAAAACATGAAAGTTGTTAATTTATGTCTTAGCTTTAATTTTGTAAAATAGTTTGGTAAAATTCTGTGTATGTGTTGAGTTGTGTCTATTTGAGCAAGGCTGGTCTGGTTGAGAATTTTTGCAGGGATGTAGTGTTTGTTTAGATTTTCTGGGAATGACTGAGGCAGAGTTAGCTGAAGTGGTGAACATAAAAAATGTTCCTTTGTGTGTTAAGATAATGCCTATAAAGTTTCAGAATTTTTGGATAAGTATATCTCAGTAGAGAGTGATTTGAAGTAAGGCTGTTCGGTTAGACCTTGAGGCAAGAGTCTAGGTAACTTTTGGAAAGTCACTACTGGCTGTGCGTGGGTTAGTTTAATTTGAAATTCTAATATGTTGTGTTTTTTCCTATTGAATATAAGTGACAAGAAGAATTGATAAGTTTGGATAAGTATAGCTCAATTGCGAGCTAGCTAAGTAAGGAATGTTTAGGCAGGAGTTTAAGCTTAGAAGTGTTTGTTAAGGAGAGCCAGCCTGATGCGAGAAGGCATTTTGCGGATTGGCAATGCGAGGTAGCATTATGGCAAAGTGGTATGGTGGTATGGTGAGTTTGCCGAAGTGGCAAAAAGGCAAAGAGCTTTTGGCAAAGAGAAGTTGGCAAAGAGGCAGTATGTAAGGAGGCATTGTGCGAAGAGAGTATGTGCGAAGAGGCAATTCGCAAAGAGGCGAAGAAGTAAAGAGGCGAAGAGGTGAAATAGCATTGCCGAGGTGGCTTATGCGAGGAAGGGTTGCGAGGAGAGTATGGTGAGGCAGCATACGTGAGGAAGCTTATGCGAACTGGATTGTGCGAGGCAACAATTGTCGGATCAAGATTTGCGAGCTGGGAATGCAAAGTGAGTTTGGCGAGATAGCTTTGTCGAAGCAAGTTGGCGAGCTGCTATGGCGAGGTAGCTTTGCCGAGGAGAGTTGGCGAGCTGGTTTTTCGAGGAAGCTTCGCCAAGGCAGGTTGGGCGAGGCAAGCTAACTAGCGTGTTTCTGGGCAGAGGTCTATTTAAGCTCAACAACCCCAGTAGCGATTTTTCACACTTTATCCCTTCATTCTTTCTTTCTTAAAATTCAGTTTTCTTCTCAGTTTTATATCATATTTTATTCTAAGGCATTAAAGCTTATATTAATGCAATAGACTTCTATATTAGTCTATATTTAAGGCAGAATCGTCAATTTGAGCAGTATTTTTTTTTAGAAAGCTCAGTTTGAAGGAAATAAGGTAAATTTTCTTCCTAAATCAATTTCTTTGGATTTATTTAGGTTCTTAGATTAGGATAATTAATTATGAGTATATAGAATTTATTACTAAGTGATCTGAAGCAATTAAAGGAAATTAATGTGGGAGAAATTTTGGAGGTTGAACTGCTGTGAACAGTAACTCCGAAATTTATTGTGGAATTTATTGCAGTTTTCTTTAGAGAGATTAATGACATTGTTATTGGAAATTTATAATAGAGATTCTAAGATAATTTATTATTAGGAAATCATATGGAATATCATTAATTTGGAGAACCCTAATTTTTGTATATTTGGGGATTTTCTTAGGAGGAGAATTAAGAATTTGATTGAGGAATTTAAGTGAGCAGTTCGCTAAGGAAAATTTAAGGAAATTGTGTAAGAGGTAAGTATGAACATTTACCTATTTCTGTCTATTCAAAATAATAAGACTAATCACATTTGAATTGTTCATTCTCATATTTTTATATATATTGTATATACCGAAAATGGTTGGATCATTATTCTTAGATCAAATCCATGTATTCTTGCTTGTGAACCCAATTTGGTTAATGATACATGATGGTGGTCTTGCGACCAATATGTTTCCTACGAGACTGAAACCCTATAACCCATGGATAGAACGCTCTTCCTAATGAGAGTAAAGGCATTGGTCCAATGTGCACTTTGGGAACTCAGTTGGTAGAGTTCTGTACCAGTGTTCCACCTAGAAGGGACCAGGAGCTGTAAGCGCATGCCTGGCCAAGCATGTGTGAATGTTGAGGTAGCAAGGATACCGATACGTATGTTATGATATGTGATCAGTTCTTCAAGATGCTATTTGATAATGCCATTCCTTGTGGGCATTCCATGTTCTAAAGATGAACCGCGATTTGAATTTGATATAGCCCAGTTATTATTATGAGAACCACATTTCTTTCAAATAAAAGCCTATGACTTCTTTTATGCCTTTGTGTATTATTAATTGTTCATGACCATGATTTGATATTCAGTTTTCATAATAGTAATGTTCATATCTTACTGAGTTGAAGGCTCACTCCTCTTCTGTGGTTTCAGGTGATAGTATAGTTCGTGAGGGAGCTAGCAGGGAAGATCAAGCTTCTTGACTCTTTCATTCCAAAAAGCTTCATATGTAAATCTTTTGATATATAATTATGTATAATCATCGAATGGTATTATGATCCAATGTGTAATAGAAGTTTACTCTAGAGCTCCATAGTTAGTCATTAGAGAATGATAATATTTTTATGTATGAATTGCTACCTTTTCGGTACTCTTGTTCCTTAGTAATGTGAGATGTATCTTTTGATCATTAAGGAATATGGGAATATTATTATGAAATGGTATAGTAAAGAAATGATTTATGCTTGAATGGATTATAAGTATGATATAGCATGTTATTATATTTGATATGATGTATATGAGATTTA
>CANXYC010168344.1:0-23031 GCA_948193065.1 Aleurites moluccanus | reverse complement strand
GTATTACTGATGCCCTAGTTGGGAAGGATTATGGTCCTGGCCATAAGGTCTGATCAGCCTTATGCTTACTGATACTGATACTACTGGAGACTGTATGTTCGCATATAGTCCATACTGATACTACTGGAGACTGTATGTTTATATATAGTCCATCCCTTTATCTATCTTATCAACATGATACAAGTATTGTTTACTTGTTCATTGATTCTAAACCTATATCTTATTGCTTACCGTTGATATCTTTTATTATCATATGTTTATATCTCCTGTTTAATGATGTATACATGCTCAATGAGTATTTTTATACTCACCCTATTATAGTTTATAATTTTTACAGGAATAAGATAGTGAAAGCTGATTCCAAGTCAATTTCTTTTCTGACTTGGGATATCAAATAGATCAAGGTAGAATATTATTCTCTAAAAGTTATATGTGTCAACTCATAGAGCTCATTGGTACTGTGTGTAAATTAAATGATTAAGTGCTATAATGTTATATGAACAGTGAAATATTTAATATTACAGGGATATTCAAAATGTAATGTGCAATGCATAATGATTGAAAATGTCAATGATAATAAAATAATAAAAACAGTGATACTGATATGATAAAAATGAAATTCATATGTTTTAAAAAAGATTTAGAAGTGTCATGTATGATTGTTAATTTGTGAAGTTGAGGGTATAAGGTTGGCAAATTATTGAGAGTAGAAAATAATTTTTAGTGCAGGTTGTGTAATTTTTGAGAGATCCGATTTTGGGTCGGGATTAAGGTTAAAATTACAAAGGAGAATGTGGTAAAAATTTTGTAAAAATTTATAAATAATAAATGGGATTTAAGTATGGATTAATGAATTAATATTGATTGAATGATTGATAAATGGACTGTTCATGGGTTCTACGGGTTTTCGGTGACCTTAATTTTACTCGTGTCCTAGGACCGTCGTGGCCCAAAAGTGAGTCGTGACATATAATTTTAACTCTGACGTTATTAAAACCTGTAATCCCGCCCCATATCTCTGTTAGCATCCATCATTAGACTCCACATGAACTAAAAAGTAATTAGCAAATTACAATTTAATCTCTAAAATTCTATCTAATTATAAAAAATAATTTTTAAATTAAATTTACAAAAAAAAAATTAAATTAATAATTAAATAAAAAATAATTATTTTATTTAATTAAAATTACTTTTATTTAATTAAAATAATTAATTTTTATTTAATTATTTACTTTTCTAAAATTAAAATAAATTAAATTACTTTTTTAATTATTTAATTTATTTTCTTATTTTTATATATTTGAAAATTATTTTTTTATTTAATTAAAAAATTATTTTATATTTAATTAAAATTAAAATAATTAAAAAAGTTGATTTTTTTCTTATTTTTTATATATATACAAAACACTTTTAATAATTTTACTAAAATTTAATGGAAAAAATCAAAAAAATTAGACAACATGACTGAATTTATTGGTAAAATTAAAATATAAGAACTAACTGCATTTCTTCATTTAAATACTCTCATTCCTAAAATACTGTCATTTTCTCTTTTTTATTATTTTCTTATTATTTTATTTAATTAAAATTAGAATAATTAAAAAATATATATCAATAATTTTTCGTATGAAATATTCATACATAATTTTTTTATTTTTTGTATATTTTAATTTAAAATTAAAATAAATAAAATTACTTTTATTTAATTAAAATAATTAATTTTTATTTAATTATTTAATTTATTTTCTTATTTTTATATATTTAATTAAAAAAATATTTTTATATATTTAAATAAAATTGACTTATAAATATATAGGTCATGATGGATTTGAATATTTGATTAAATAGACTATATATTTAAATATATTTAATCAAATATACAAAAATTAATTTTATTTAAATATACAACCCGAATACCAACTCAATTTGATTTAAAAAGTAAATTCAAATACTTAAAATATTCAAATTCAACTCATTTAAACTTAATTATTATTAAAATAAATTAATTACTTTATTTATTAATATCAAAATAAAATACGAATAAACTCTCGATATTAAATTAGTTAATTATATATAATATAAAGGAAAAAGTACATTTTTAATCCCTAGAGTTTGACTAAATTAACTTTTATATCCCTATTTATTTAAAAAATGACATTTTAACCCTTATAATTTAATTCCCTCAATTTTTAAATCCTTCCATCTATTTTTTACATTAAAATATATAAAAATACTAAAATACCCATTCTTTGCACTTAAATTTTTTATTTCAATCATCACTATTTTGTATAGGAAACATTTCTCAAAAATCAATCTCACATGATGTAAAAACACCAATTTCTACTTTTAGAAAGCCCCCTTTCTGAAAGATGCGAACTTTGAGCTACCCGCAGCATTAAAAAACAAATCAATTCATAGCCAATCCTTTGTAACTGGAGCAAAATTCATTCTTCAAAGCTCCAAAATAAGGCCAAAATGAACAGTTCAGGTGCATTTTTCAAAGCTCCAAAGTAAAATAATAAGGCCTAAGCTCCAAAATAACGTCAAATCAAAATAAGGCCAAAATTCCTTCTTCAAAGCTCCAAAATCCAAAATAAGGCTAAATTCATTCTTCAAAGCTCCAAAATAAGCATTCAAAAACAAAATCAATTCACAACATTCTTGAGGCGCATGCAGACGCAATACTTCTAAATATGGTGATCTATTTAGCAATTTAAAAAAGAGATTCACCGATTAAAATACAAATTAAAGTGTGAATTGAGAAATAGAGATTTGATTGAACATGGAAAACTCAGAAGAAGCTCACCAATCGCGCTACACCCGCCATCACCGGTCGTTAGCTCCAGTGAGAGTAGCGCTGCTGCTGGTTGTTCTTCTTTAGCCGCCATCGTCGAAGCTTCTCGCGATCGCCGGTTTAACATTGCTGGGTCAACTCAATGAATCCGCCCATGCACTATCTTTGCCCACTTGGACCATACATGTTTCCTGTGTTATTGAATGGTAGAGTTCCCCTCTCCTCGGTATTTTTACTGATAATTGTTATGTTTGGTTTTAGATTATTATGGTGGCTTCATCTGTTTGGTGATGAATGATGTAGCTGATGAAAATAGGGGGTGAAGGAATGGGAAATGAGGGGAAAATGACAAGTAAAATTATTTTATTTCTTTTCAACTTATTTTTTAATTTATTTTTTTAACATTTTAAACAAAAAATAAAAAAAAGAATGGACGAACAAAATCAAAATATATAAATTAAAATATCAATTTTTTTAAAAGTATGCTGCAATCGTTAATTTGATTAAACTCTAAAAATTAAAATATATTTTTTTTAATATAAAATATATTTAAAATTATATAAAATTTTAATATCTAATTAAAGACAATATTCAAATAAAATATTATAATATTATAATACTCGAACTATTCAAATTCGAGCACATGATTCATTCAAGTACTTGACAAATCAAATTCAAATAACTCAAATAATTTAATTCATTTACACCTAATCTAAACATGTTTATAGGTCAAAAATATAAATTTAAAAAATATTAAATTTTCAAAAAAATAAATCTTCAATTCATAATTTTCTTTATAAATTGTCTACCACTTCATACATCGAAGGAAGCAAGAAAATGAGTTTGCTTTAGCCTTGATTGAGACTGAAGGCATGCATTAATTTAATAATGAGATACATTCACCAAAATTCAATGGAGATGTAGATAATGTTAAGCAACAAGCTGATGACAAGAACTTAGTAACTACTCAAAATTTCATCTTGACAGAGATGCTTGAGAGAGAGAGATAGAGACAGAGAGACTTGGGATTTTGTCTTGGAGTTGTCCCATCGAACAAGACTAAAAATGTAAATCAGGTCATTCATATATATATATATATATATATATATATATATATATATATATATATATATTTCACTATATTTGGTCAAGGGGTCACAATTCATCACAATTTACCAAACATGCTTCTATGTTCCTGTGTTTGATAACTGGGTTATGAAAGGAATGGGGAAATTCTATTCAATAATAAAAATAAAAGAATAGGAATCTTAAAATATGGCTTTAGTTACAATAATTAGAGCCAGGTATTAAAAACAAGAGATAACTCCATTTCCATTCCCAATCCATTATTTCCATTTACTACACAAATCCATTATAAATTTGTGTAGAAAATAATATATTTTTAAGGGAAAAAAGAAGTTTTTCATATTTATAAAACTCAAAATTATAACATAAAAATATGTAATTTTAAAGTCCGGATGGAATGACTAACCATCCCTGCCCACCCTACCATTGCAGGATGAGAATTGCCTGCCAAATTCAGAGCAAGGCATTTCATTTCTAGTAAACCTAAAAACAGGGTTGATTAAACAACCACCACCTTTTTAAGCCTTCAAATTTTCTCGGTTCGAAGCTTATTCCCTTTAATTCACGGCACCTCATCAGACAAAAGGCTTCATAAACTCGAACTGTAACTAATAGAGAATTAAATAGGCTCTAGCAATCTCATAATACCAAAGCAATAACAGAGACTTCATGATTGCAAACCATGCAATATTTAAATCAGGTTTATGAGGAAAAATAAACACATTTTGGTAGTCATATAAAGGAAAACTTAATAACAGAGGAAAATTTTCAACAAAAAGAGAGACATTGTCTCGCAAAAGAAAAAGATAACCCCTCCATTCCATATCCCATGTCCCTATACATTTGTGAACCATAAAAACCACACTATTATGCAACCCTTCTCCATCCTATAAATAAGAGTATCCCATCAAGTAAACTAAAAAAACATTCTACGATCCCCAGCTAATGTTTTCTACCCGATGGTAGTTGATCTAAATATCAGACAATCCTCTCCAACTAGAACATGGATGTTCAGAGTTCATAAGGAGCTTTTAACTACCTAATGAATCTCCCTTTCTAAGTGAAGTTAACCATAAAATAATGTGGGAGACGATAAGTTAGTGAAAGTTAGAACCACCTAAGATCTTAGACTGGAATCCATGTTAGTCATGGCAAGCAAAAATTGGGCTTGCTCTTAACATATGCAGACCATAGAACAGTTTAGCAGGCAGTTCACTGTAAACTACTGGGCCTACCAGTTGCAGGTATAGAGGTAGCTAGGGGGAGAGCATGATGGAGCATCACATTGTTCTCCAATGCAGCAGTTGATGATGCACCACCCTTCACAGTTTGCTCCAAAATTCGAACAAGTGACATAAATACTTCCATCCTTGTTACATCCCTGTTTGCCTGTTATGATATTTCAATAAAATTTATTTAGAAAACAAATACAAGATGGCAAAGAATTGCACTTTTAACTGAACCATTTAACCAGTTTACAATATGGGAGAAAGAGGCAGCCAACCAGCACCTGTAACTCTAAGAAGATGCAAGTGATGATTTTTTTTAACTAGGTTATTTGTTTTATTTTTAAGGGAAGTGAGATTTATAGGTCTGTAACTTTTTTTCCATGTATCAAGGCATAGAATTAAAGAATCCTGAAACACAAGCCCACTAAGGCACGGACAAGCATCCTAAAGATGTACTAGAACACTAAAATGTAACTTCAGACAAAAAAATGCCTTGTATTGTAATTTGTACTTTCAGACGATGAAGATTTCCTTTCTGCGTTTGGATGGCAGTAATTGAAATTGTGATATTTAAATTAGATAATGCACGTGTTTTCTCTTGAGTGATTAGATTCATGAATCTAAACTAGGTTCATGAATGTGGAAAAAAAAAATACTTGGATTTGAAATACTTGTAAAATATCAAATCCACTTCTGATAAGTTCTAAATCACACTCATGAATCTAATTCATAGTACACTATTATTTACAATTCAAATAATTTACAACGAAATCATGTCCCGAACAAATCACATTTTCTTGACTTCCTTGTGCTTGCACGTAACAGAAAATCATAAAACAGGAAAAAATTAATGAATTCAGAAAGGAAGGAGTCACAGCAATCATAAAGACCGACAGATTCGATGAAATAAACAGATATAACTGAATGAACTCTTTATTTTAGAGATCACTGAAGCAGAGATTATATGAACTCTTTATTTAGAGTTTATATATAGCTCCAAAATGGGAAGAAAAAAATGAATAAATTTAATATAATCATCTTGTGAACAACATATACAATGACTGAGCTCAATGGCAATTATTATCTCCAAAATGGTTGTGCCACCAACTGCCAGAGTTAAAACAGTCATGAATTGTTCTACTAATGTTAAAAGGTAACAAATGATGTCAACGAGCAAGATGAAAATATCAGAAATTTTCAAGCCATTGTGGTGTTGAAATTCATTAAAGAAAGGTCTTCCACAAAGAAAAGCATGTTTATCATCATTAAAGAAAGTTCTATGCTTAACCTATCCTCAAGACATCATGTTCTTTACAATACTGTTATACTCGAATAATAGAGAAGGTTCTAAAATTCTTCTTATTACTCTATCCATTAAAAAGTCTGAGGATAAGAAAGATGGAAGCTCAAAGTACTCATTTCCCTAAACAATCAATGCTCTTATTTGATATAGCATCAAAAAAGTTCTCGTCTTTAAGCTCCTTCAATATCAAAAAGTCAAATGATGCTTTGACTCCAAATAGAAAAAGATCGATGTGAGATTGAAACACTTACCCAGTTGTCTTAAAAATCAATAAATCTTGAATATCTAGATTTATAAAAAGAAAAGTATGTGGTTAACTAGATTAAGGTGATTCTCACATGTGGTACTCAATAATGAATTTTGGTATTTAAATAATAATTTTGAAATTTCGTCCTACCCAAGATATGCAGAAGTCACTTCATAAACAATTTGAACACTGTTTGGAAAAAAAAAAACAAAAATAACCACCACCTCTGATTTCAAATACAACATATATCAACAGAGAGTATCAATGAGCTAATTCTTCTTAAAAGTGCAACACAAGCTGCTGCTGGTAACTATAATCCAAAAAGGTGAGTAACACTCATGCATACTTCAATATTACTTGGGAATAACAACCTATTATAATTTGAAACATTTTTTTCAATTTAGAAATTACCTCTACTGCAAAACGAGCCCAGATCTTATCATTTCGAGCTTCCATCACCCCCTTCAAGATCGTCAGTCCCAATCCCCTAATTAAGTCAGCTATTTCTAGAAAGAAACCCCTGTCTTCACAGAGCATCTGTCAAAATGGAAAATATAATTGAATTAAAAAAATAAATAAAATAACTATTAAAACTAAAAGCTCAAATAGTAAAATGGCTCTCACTACCTCCACAAGCATCTGTCGAGGTGGGTTCAGATCCTCAACTATGATAGGACAAACCATGGATTGAGACCCAACTGCAAATGCCCAAGTCGCGCCTCCCTCAAAATTGTCCTTTAAAAGGAGTCCACCTTCCTTGTTAACAATCTGCATATTCAGAAAATAATAAAGTTGAACTATAGTACCTAGCACCAAATAGTCTAAAAACTAAACAAGACTAGAAAGTAAAATATCAAGTTCTGTCGAAAGCTGTAACAGCAGTTAGGTTGTGTGATATTTAGGAGGAAAAACTAGTATTTAGACTCGTTTAAATGTTAGCAAGCTACTTAGTGGGGTTCGGTAGAAAGCTAAGCATGCTTGTAAGTTGTGTAAAGTTAAGCATGGTTAGATTAACCAAAAGAAGGTGATGGTTGGAATATGGATCTAATTTAAGACCAATCTTTTGTACTTAAACTACTGAACTGCCGTGAGTGCAAAATCTCTGCCTACCATTTTTCAATGAGTTCAAAATAAAATTCTGATGAATTCTTGCTTGATTTCAATTATAGCTGTATTTAACATTATAGGATATGCCAGAACATGTTTAGGTCAATAAATTTGCATATAAGATAATATAAAATAAAATATGTTATCCATACCTTAGACTCCCTTGTTTGTTTTAGCTTGTTTGCATGCTTTGTCACACTTTGCAAGAAAAGCATATGTTTGATGGTACGTTCAAGTAAAGCATCTATGCTACACTGTTAAAGCAAATAATGAATGAAAGAACATATCAATTATGATCATAAAATCACCATATCATGCGAAAAAGATACATGACTGAATATTCAAAGCAATGACTAACTTTTGCTCCATTTGGTACAATTTCCCGCAACTCTTTCACCCTATCTTGGATCATCTGACGATCTTTTGGCCTAGGTCTGGGGTTCTCTCCAGGTTTAAGCCTCTTGCGAGTTGGTTTGTTCATTTCATTATTTTTCTTGGAATATGCAGTTGAAACACTGCCATCATTATGGCCAACCCACGAACTCAGCTGGGACCCATAAATGGAAGTAGTTTGAGTACAACTCCCAATTTCATCCTTGCTACATCCAGATCTAAGAGAGTCAGAAGCTACTGTTCCCGATTTTTCAAAAGACTTGGGAGGGTCAAAGGACTCCTGAACCTGATCCGACATTTGAACCAGGCCACAAGTGGTAGAACCACCAGGTACAGAGGAGCTACTGATCTTTGTCAATGTTGTCTTGCAAGAGACATTATCATCTGAACTCTGCTTGGAAGCGGAGTGAGCCTTGGATACCACAGCATCTAAAAGATGATCAGCATTCACGGTGGAGAAAATACTGTCCGATATCCCTTGATTAATTGAAAAAACATCAGAATTGGATTCTTGCACATTCATAAAGGTTGAAGCATTTTTACCCATATGTGAATTTGCACATGACCCATCTGCAAGTAAACTATCCCACTTGCTACTGAATAATCTACTTTTAAAATCCACACCCAGAATATCATATAAATCATCCCCAGATTGAGGTTGAGCGCACAAATCCTTGTAATCGGCAATTGCAATAACTGAAACCTGACTTTCACTTGCATGTTTAAGGCCATGATGAACAGAACCAATGTTCTCATCCAAAGAAATGCATTCACCTGGCTGGGATGATGCTATGTTAAGTGCTTCAAACAAATCATCATCCATATTTTCTTTCTTTGCAATTGGTTCAGTTCTAGGATGCACATCTGTGGAATTGCACTTGTGATGAGAACTCCCTGAAAGCATGCCACTACTATTTAATTGTTCAACCAGAATGGATAAAGGAACCTCCTTATCCCTTGATGTATCAATATTTTGAACCCCAAACCCAGCCAGCTGTGTGGAAGAATGATTAACATCCGCTGATTTTCGTGAGTTCACATGAGAGTATGGTACTGAAGTAGGTCTTATCTGACTACTTGCTCCATTATGCAACTTTCTCCCAGATGTCGAACCTCCATGATGATTTACAATTAGGCCATCGTTTGTCCTCGTATGAGGTGTGATAAGGCTATCTGATGCATTTCTATGGTTATTAACATGATTTTGAGTAACATCTGAGAGGACCTGTTGTTCCAATAATGTCATAATGCTATCATTGGCATTGAAATGACCAATAACAGATTGGTGACTGATAGCAGCCCTTGAATTAAGTGCAGCAGCATGCTGCCATGCATCAAGATTTGATGGGATCACCTCAGCTCCAACAACTATATCTAGTTGGCCTCTGAATGGATTATCTGGCTTAACAATTTTCATTTTTGGTTCACAGGGGCCACTAAAAGAGTTAGAAGTGTTGGTCATATTTGTAGCAGGAAATGTTGAAGCAGCAGATTGTAGATTATCCTGAATCTGTCTAATTTGAGAATGAGAAGGTTGAGCAATTCTGGAAGATAGGGAGGAGATACTTTGTTGGTTGCAGCTATTGGCAAATAAACAAGTGGAACTCGGCACCTTATTTCCAGAAAAATGAAAAGAATAAGAATCAGTCATTCCAAAAGAAACTGGTATCCCAATTCTTTCTGTAGATTCTTCATCCACAAGATCGTCAGACAGAAGAGCTCCAGAGACACATCCTAGTTGCAAGATTAAGCTCTTCACATTATTCACAAATCCCATGTTCTCCATCATCTGAATCAGCAAGACAATACATAAATATATGGTACTTGAAAGCAACTGAAAGATTGCTCCACGATGATGAATAAATTAAGCCAGCAATTGCATGTTGAAACTCAAGGCATGACTTTTGATTAGTGTTTACAAAATAATTCGAAAAAACCTATCTATTCAGGACATTACAGCTAATGTTGATTGCTGTGGCACAAAGGTTTCTAGATCTTTCTTATGTGAAAATTACTGAAAACCCTTATCAACATCATTTACATGGTGTTGTATAGTCAAAGAAATAACTTTACTTGGACTAGGCCCTGAAAGGACAATGGCCCATAGATGATCCTAACAGTGAGACACACATGCTACTTTTAGATATGAAAAAATTTTATTCCTGAATTTTCCTTGATAAATTGCATTATTATAGCCAGATGGAATTTATAGGCCAAAATATCCCGAGAAGAAGTGCTTTGGTTGGAGAAGTTCTACACAACAAGGTGAGCGTAATAACCCACAAAGAAGGAAGAAAAACTCCTGAAAATTAGTGAAAATGTGTGACGGAAAACCTTAACTGTTTCCTAATTTGAACCCAACATCAGGTTAAAGTTTAACTATAAGCAGATTTTATAACTGGAATTTGTGAATTAGCATGGGAAAATGAACAAAATGTTCCACATAATGAGAGTAACTGACAGTTCAGAAAAGATAATAATAACGTAAATCAAGCACTTACAGTCAAGGTTGAACCAAGTTGAACCACCCCATGTAGAGAAATGGGAATAACTGCAATTGTCTGCAAGCCAGATGCATAGTACTTTCAAGAAACAGCAAGTTAAATATCACAGAATAATGTAGAATATGTGGAAGTCTAGCAAACCTGCATTCCAGCTGAAAATTGCTGATTTATCTGAGTCAAAACCTAAAAGCATCCACAAAGTAAAAGTTATACCATGATGAACTACAAAGCATTGGAAAAATACACATCATGGTTAAAACATTAGAAATTCCAATTATAGAGCAGGCTAGTTACATCAAAAAATAAATTCAAGACTCTGAAGAATGAAACTCACTGCGTAATTTTATTGCCCATTTTTAATATATTGGTAATCCAATTTATAGAGCAGATTGGTTATATCAAAAAAAAAAAATAAAGTGGGCTCTGAAGAATGAAGCCCATAAAGCAAAGATGAGTTGCAGAATTGCAGGCTCCAAATATTGAGTTTTAAGGAGGGGAAGTGGTAGGTACAAAAAAAAACAAATACTAAATCTTTCAAGGTGATTATGCAAATTGTGCTTGTGCATTAGGTACAATGTACATTGATTCTGGGGGATAGAGACTGGAAGAAGAAAAGAGTGATCTATTCTACAATACCTCTGGTGGATGGGCATCTCCAATGTAATTTTTTGCAAGGATCCACTCGTGATTTCCGGTAAATGCAGCTCGCCCAACTATTCTAGAAAATAACAAAACCCAGGACTTCATATTATGAGTACAGGTAAGCGGGGTAAATGCATTAAAAAGGGACAAGTCTTGGCGGATGGTGCCGCTACAGTTGGTGTCGAATTAAAAGCACCAAAAATTTAAAATTAATAATTGAGCTTAGAAGGAAGCATACCCTTGACCTACAACATTAATCTGATTGTTCGTCATCATTTTGCTAATAAGCAGATGGATTGTATCTTTAGTTTGAACACTGAGCTGTGAGGAGTGAATATCAGAAGCCCAGGATTCTTCAGAGTCTCCAAAAGACAACTCACGATTCTCAATTCCAGAAGTACGTGGAAAAGAACATGATTTGGATTCATAGTGACAGTCCTCCCAAATTAACAACCTGCAAATAAAATAAAAAAGCAAATTATAAGACAAACTATTCCAATTCCAAATAGTTCAACATCATGACATTATTTGAAAAATTCTAGAATATAAAAAACGTGGCGCCAAAACACAGAATCCCCATCATTTGTTTGGTTACGGACAATTAAAAAAAAAATACATCACATTTTGGGTATCATTATTTATTATCTTTTACCACTCTTCACAACCAAACAAAGGAAAGAAAAATACTAATTTATCAGCAAAATTATCAATAGTAGGAAAAAACGGAAAGCTTTTCTTATTTAAAAACAAGAAAATGAGACGGAACAGAATCAAACAAATTATGACAAAATCTGAAACAGTAGATTTAAGAACAACAAATCGGTTCAATCCAGAAAGGATTTAGTCAAACCAAAACAAATAAACTTTTACTAAGATTCTTAAAGACAAAACAGAATAAACCAAAACACAACGTTCCAAAAACCGAAGAGGGGAAAAAAAAAAAATGAAGTCCATTAGATTACGAATCGTATATTATTCAACAGTTGCCAATCAGACTTTCACACATCAATCAAAATACCAAGACAAACGGGAAAAAGGACAAAGAAATATAATATATACACAGCAACATTTTTCTATGGGAAATTTTCGAAAAAAAAAAAACTTGATAATAACCACAGATCTCTCTGTTTGGACACCGAGAAAATAAATGAGAAAAAAAATATATTTTTAATTTCGCACTAGTAGGAGGGTTGAAAAAACAAAAACTCAATATATCCAGACAAAGAAAGAATTAGTATTACATCACATCATATTAGTTTGGTCGCTGAGAAAAAATAGGGAATAATAAGAAATGTAAAATCTTCACTCTATTTGAGCGGTTAAAACAACTAGTTGGCTTAGTGAAAGGAGAAACCATGAAATTATTTACTTCTCTATAGTCTTTTCCCCCATTTTCTTGTCAACCAAACATCCAGAATAATGATTCAGGTATGAAACTATTACTAAGAAAAACCTAGAATCTTACTTCCGTTTCTTCCACAGTCCAAGAAACTAAGCCAAAGAAAGCTAAAACTTACTTAGGGTTTTGGCAGCCGATCTTCCAAAATACAGCATAGCACCACTGGTTGACACCGCAGAGTGTCCTCAAAACTTTTCTCAATGAAAGACCCATAGCTATCTCTCACTTAACTGACTAAGCTTTCAAAATCAATCAAACAAGTATTGGAGGAAACAACAACAAGAAGAAGTTATCACTTAAATGACGACCTAAAGAAAAGGTCAGCCAGTTGCAGTGGCAGAGACTGCAAACAAGCAAACTAACAAACAACTCAAATATTCCTCCTCTTTTCCGGCAGTGGAGGCAGCAGTAGCCTAACTTCCGCGACACGATCCTCTTCCCGCCTGCTTCGTCCACAGTCCGCCGCGCCTCTTTCTCTTCGGATCCAAGTTCCCCGATAATATCATTCTCCGGCAAACCATTCACGACACCGACAATTAAAAAAAAAAAAGGAAAATAGACACATAAATTTGTCCTCTTTTCTTTGGAAAAAAGAAACATTAAAAAAAAAAAATTCTAAATTATGCCACAAGCTTCGAGCTTAGAAGTGGTTCTGATTTGCTCTATTTGGAAGCAGAAACAGAAACTGAAATGAAATGACGAGAAAATAAAAATCAGATAAAATCAGCTTTTTCTTTGTTTTTTTTTTTTTTTTTTGGATTTTAAAGGGGTCGCCTTCTTTGATTCACTATAGGGTTTGGTGAAGCAGTAGCATTCAGTTTCAGGATCTCTCTCTCTCTCTCTCTTTCTCTGAAAATATTCTCTTTCTGTTGTGATGGTAACGGGAAAGTAAGTGGTGTTTGTGTGTTGAAATGCGCCATATTAAACAGGAGGGGCAAGGCTAGAAAACAGACCCTGGAGTTCTTCCAAATTACGGAGTATTGCCACTATAACTGTGTCTAAGGTTTTTATTATTATTGTTACTATTTGTTTATTTCTGGCAGTAGTGCAGGTTGCTGTTGTGCTGACGTCAGGCAAGTGATTTTGCACCCCTAGTTGAAATTACGGAAACGGGTTTGGAGTGCTTTTTTTTTTTTTTTTTTTTTTTTGAGACGGAGGTTTGAATACTGAATTACAGTTGTTCAGGGTCGAGTGTTGAGTGTGAATGATGGATTTTATGGAGTGAGGATGTGAGATGATGACAAGTGGAACAATATGATTAAAGGGTCATTTTTTTTTTTTAATGTGATGAGATGAACATTCATCATAATTGATAAGTTGAAAGAAAGAAGGATGAAAAAAAAAAAAAAAAAAGGTTGCTAATCATGAAAGATGTCTGACTTGACTCCTCCCTCTATGCATTGTTCTCCTCCTTTTCACCTTCTTATCGCTTTGCTGGCTTTAATTAGGAGAGGCATTCTTTTTTCCTCATATGTAAATATGTTTAAAAAAATAAGTTAAATGCAAAGTACAATTATAATTTTTTTGAAAAGTTTTTATATTATATATTTGACAAGTAATAAAATTAGTTCTAAAAAAAATGAAGAATGTAGCCTATTACGAAGTATAGGTCAATTTAAGGGATTCAAGGATTGGCACAGAGTTTTCCAATAAAAGGGACCTCGTCTTGACCGTGGGCATGTTTGCCATATCTCCATTTACGACCTTGTTAAGAAGCAAAGAGACATTCGCCATTTAAAATTAGAGGGTTCGTTTTATGGGAGTTCTGTAGAGAAATAAGGACAAATCAAGAGATGACAAGTTGTTTTTCATTAAACGCTCATGACGTATCGTAATCATATTTTGGAGTGATGCAACAGTTTAAATCTGACATGCAAATTATTATTTGCCAAGCAGGATATCTTGCATAGAATAATGTGGTACAAAAAAATCCGATAATTTATCACGCAAACTGATAAGATAATCCGGACACAGCCACTTTTCTTTAACATGGACAAATGAGTGAAGGACACATGGCGCTCTTAACATGTCTGAATAGTGATTTATGGACATATAAACAGAGGTAAACTCCATTAATAGAGGATTTTTCCTATTTGACTTAGTCTCTATTTTTTATCTCGGAAGCTTACTAAAACTCAACTAATTCCTTACAAGAACTCTATTTGACTTAGGCATCAAAGGATTCTTGTCAAGCAAATACTTGACCCTTACATGTTGGTTCATTGTTTCACAAGTCCATTAGGGATTCAATCAACCATCAACATTCTCTGAAGCACATTTAAGAGACTTTTAATCATTTGAGGAGTGAATATGCTCATCAAATTGGCGCCATCTGTGGAGATGATTAACTGTTTCCTGAGAATTAATTTTTTCAATAGTTTCTTAAATACTTCCTTCTTTTTTTAGAGGATTATAGCATTTATAGTCCTTTCTACCTAATCAGTTACTTGGATCTGAAAAATAAACTAGAAAAAATGTCCAAAACACTAGCCCACCTACCATATTCCTCAAACCAGAACCAAAATGAGAAAACACAAACACAAATACAAACATATCTAGACCTTAACCTTATCAACAGAAACCATATCACACCTCCACCAGTAAATTAGTTTCAAACAACTCCTACCAATATTAACGCGCTTGACATAGACGCTCGCATAAGAGACTCCCCAAAGCATTTCTTATTTGGAACCATTAGCCCGGGGAACATAACCCTAGGAAGAGGTACTGCTATAATGGTTGGCCTAGATGTTGAGAGAGGAAAGGGAGTGGAGTTCTTGCGAGTCGAGGAGGAAGAAAGAATGACACACAGGGAAGGCTCACTGATGAGAAAGAGCCATCACCCTGATAACAGACCAAAGGTACCCCCTCGAGGCCAAATCCAAGAGAAAAATTTTGAGTCTTTGTTTGAAGCCAGCCAACAAAGCGAAACTGATTACAAGAGTAGGGTGAGAGTTATGGATAAGGTTATAGAGTCTAGCTCTGGTTAACATCTAAATAATCAACTATAAACCCATCTAATTCAACCTAAATAACATCTAAATAATCAATTAAATCAAACAAAAACACATCTTACCCAAATAGGATGAAGTGGTCGAAATGAAGAAGCCCTCCAAACCTTGATTTCCTTAACTCCTTTCTACAAATTGGTGATGAAAATAGGTTAAGCTAAATGAAAACTCAACTTTTCTATTAATCAACCTAAAGAAATTTGTAAGAAATGAAGAAGAAAATTAAAGAAGAAGAAAGCTAGGATGGTTCGGCCATGCATAAGGAAGAAGAAGAATAAAGAACAAATGGCTAAGTGTTGGAATATAAAGAAAAATCAATTTGGCAAATTACAACTAAATCTCTAAACTTTCATCCATTACACTTTGATCCAAAATCTTCTGTAATTTATTTTGTTAATTCTGTCTGGAATTAGATTCCAAAGTGGGAAATTAATAGGCTTATTTTAATTTATTCTTATTTTTAAAAATAGTTCTGGAGTCATTCTGTAACTCCGACGATCAATTTTTACTATTAATCTTAAACTTTCATTTATTTACGATTTTGCCATTGATTACTTTTTCAGTGTTCCTAAATGATTTTCATTTCTTTCTTTTTACCAAAATTACACATAAATTATGGTGATCTTTTACCCCTAGATCAACTTCAAAAATTCTTCTATTGACCGGACTGCTAATTTCTCGGCAGTGTTCCCGACACCGCCGCTTTCCGAAAAAGTATCAAGTTCGCTTTCTAATTGTGTCTCTAAAATTATTTTCCATCATTTCAAGACTAATGAACCACATTATGAGAATTAATTCATGCATGTGAGTTATAACTTTTTAGGGTATTACATCCCGTACTGTACCGTACTAAATTTTTAGGACAATTCGATATGTATATTTTCTCCATTCGGTTTGAAACCGAGAATTCAAAAATAAAATTCCTGAAATTTTGGTTTCGTTTGTGAATTTTCAATTCTCCATGTGTAAACCATGCATATCCCTAATCGTCAAGGTCACCACCAGAATCCCCAACATCACTAGACTAATAAGAAAGTCTCTCTTGCTAAATCCCCAACATCACGCGATCCATGGCATAAAGCTCGAAACTTTCAAGTCTGACTTCGAGAGATGGAGCAGAATGATAGAGAGGAAGTGTTGAAACAATGTCGCTAGACAAAGGTTTCCACTGAGGTCTAATGATCTCCATTAGTAATCAAATTCATATCTTCCATGCACTCAAAAGAGTTCCAAATGGGTTTCAAAAACCGATTCCTAATTAAATTTGAGCCCATAATCACTTAATTGAGTAGTATTAGATCATACCCATGAAGGATTTAAACAAAAGGAATCAATTTGGTGTTGAAACTGTCATCACCACTTCCACTGTCATCAAATTGCAAAAACATACCAACCCGAAACACCATCATCTCTACCCCAATGACTGCATCAACAAAAATCCACCTCTATTTTCCTTAAAACAATGCTGTCATTGTTCATTGATGCTAGATTTTTTATTAGGTTTTGCATTCTCACTAATAAAGAGTACACCTGCAATGCTATTGAAAAAGAGAAAAGATTCCAAGATTCTTTCGAAATTATTGCTCTTCTTAAAAAATCTTATGAATCATATAGTAATCTCAAAGCCTAGAGAATGACTTCTCTTTGTGGATTCCAAATGGCTAGAAAATATTTAGCAGTAGGTAATTTCAGTATTGCAAAACAATTACTTGATGATGTTGCGGCTTTATACAAACAAGAGGAATGGGTTACTTTATTGTGGGCGTGTTGACAGTGCATATAAGATGCTCAACGAAAAGCTTTTATTAAAATTTGATTATTATCCAAATAATGCTACTAGAGATATTGTTTTCTCTTGGTTAATGAAGAGAGAATGATTAGGAAAATTTGGACTAAAGAGGAGATTGTTGAATTGGCGTTGAAATTTGGTGAACATGATGTTTTTCCAAATTTTGTGGTTGAGGTTTGGTATTAGGCTATTACGCATCCCAACTAAAATACCGTTGCGGCTAAATGGGATCATTATTAAGCTTTTTCCCTTTTGTTTTATTTTTCATTTTCATTTTTATTTTTATTTTCCTAATTAGCAATTTGAGTACTTTTTTAAATCCTTAACATTCTTTCGATGCGCATATAAGTCACTCTCGTTAATCGTGATGAAAAAAATCAATAAAATAAAAATTATAAATTATAAAATTTAATTAGAATATTTTGAAAATTAAAAACTCAATAATATAAATAAACAAAATTTGAGAGTTTCAGGATACGTTTTATCTTTTCACAAAGATAATGCAATTTAGTGATATTATAGTTATTTTATGGTGTGAAATTTAGAATATAAATTTTTTTATTAGAGTCAAATTTATATAAAAAATAATTAATTTTATTTTTTATTATATATCTATTAAATTTAAATGATCATTATTAAATTAATTTATCATATCATATTCTATAAATTGTATTAAATAATATATTATAAGTAGAAATTATATTAAAGATGAATTATTATAACATCGTTATGATTTAATATATTTAATATTTTATTATTTTAAAATTAAAATTTTTAATTTTTATATTAACTTCAATAAAAAGTATATGATTTTAAAAATTAAATTATTTTAATAAATTAAAATGTTATATAAATTAAAATATAATAAAACTTTTATAATTTTATATTTTTATAAATAAAAACTCAAATATAAAATCATTAAGAAATAAGAAATTATAAATTAAAACAAGAGCATATATTTTTCTTATTCATATTGGATAAATTTATATATAATTAGAGTGAAAATACACTCACGTACATTCATAATTATATAAATACAACATACTCTAAATATACCTAATAATTTATGATTGAGAAATATGATCACATATTAAAAGAAAAAGAGTAAAAGTGTTAATTTTGAATTAGCAAAACTTAAAATATTGACTGTGAAATATTTCAAGATTATTATAATAGATTTCTTTTTCTTCCTCCAAATCTATCGTTTTCCTTTTTTCTATTCTTCAAATGTAGTCCTTAATTTTTTTCATGTGCAAAAGAATATTCACAATCAAGCTTCACTATAAGCCTCCAATCCACACAACTCTCTTGTTCTCACTGCACTATTTCTAGCTAGCGGATGATTGAGCCTTGCCCAAGAATATCACTCAAACATATGTGTTAGGGCTAAATTACACCCGATATCTCTGAACTTACTTTTTAATTCACGATTGTCCTTAAATTTTGATTTGTTGCACAAAAATTCTCAAATTAGTATTTTATCACATCAATGGTCTTTTTGTTGGTTTATCGGTAAAATATATGTAAAAAATCTAACGTGTCTTCTATTTATTATTTTTAAATATTATTTTATTTTTTCAATGTGTCACATGAATTCTATCTATTTTTCCTCACGCGCCTTTCACTTTTGTGTTTCTTCATCTTCTTCATTCATCCCATAGAGACTTTCACTTCATATTTGATTGATTTCTTCGAAACCCATCTCTTCGTTCATGCGCTTTAAGCCCTATGACTTGGAGTTCTTCCCGACCTATGAACAAGGATCTCACAAATTAAGGATCATTCATTGGATTTTCTCAGTTTCTTTAAGGGTTTTTGTTTGCAATTTCTTTGATTTTTTGTGGGTTTTGATTTGTCAATATTCAGATCTTAAGGCTCTTGATAGAGAAGTCTTTGAAAATGATAGAGAGGAGTGGTTAGATGGTACAATGTTACCATTTGAAGGAGCACCATCGAGATGGTGGCTAGCGGTGGCGATGCGATGTTGTTGGATGGCGACAGTAGCGATTGAACTGGTGTGATTCTCGATGGCTAATCGGTGGAGGATTTGGTGGCTTTAACGATGACAACATGGAAGCAAGAACGATAAGTGAAATTACCTTGATTTTTCTATTCGTCAATCAAATTCATATTTGGGTTTCCTTTAATTATGAAATCAAAGCTAAAATGCTTACTCTAAATTTTCTTTTGACATGAAGAACCAGTTTGCTAGCATAAAATTACCCTAAAAAATTGGTTGTCATAATCATCCAAGGTTTGACAAAAGGCTTTTGCAGGAGAAGATGAAATTATAAGGGGAGGATTTGTGTACTGTGGTTTGGTGGGTTTGGATTGGATGTTTCTAGAATGTGAGATTTTGAGAGTATATCTATTGAGATATATGGGGGTTTATCAAAAGTAATTTCATAATTTCAATGTTTAATGACTGTTATTGAAGAAGAATATGCAGAAAGAGTTTGATTGTTGCTGAAGAAGAAGATGAAGAAAAAGAAGGAGTAAATAGTATGTGCGTGGAGATGAGAAGATGTGAAGTAAAAAATCTGATGTAGCACATTGAAAAAAGCAAAATAATATTGATAAATAATAAATAAAAGACACGTCAGATTTCTAACATATATTTTACCGAAAAACCGACAAAAAAATCATTAGTGAGATAAAATAATAGTCTGAGAATTTTTGTGTAACAAATTAAAATTTAGGGACAATCATGAATTAAAAAATAAGTTCAGGGATAACGAATGTAATTTAGCCTATATGTTGGAAAATGAAAATGGAGTGAGATTAGATTAGATTAGGGTAAACTAACCATTTGATAACAATGGTGGATCTTTGGGAGAAAATTTTTGTAAATTTTTTAATATATATTAAAAAATAATTAATAAAGTGATTTTCATTATCGAATTTTCAGTAGATAGTTTTAGATCGTACACCAAAATTAAAACTGAATTTTCAGATTAATCTCTTCTCATGATGATTTCAAAAACTGAATTTCAAGATTTAAAAAAAATTAAATTGGTGGGGCTTAATATTTAAATAAAAAAGCTGGTAAGGATTAAGCAGTAGTATGTTAAGAAGTGGTTGGTAATTGGTCTGTACTCTGTACCTTGAAGATATAAAGAAAATTGGGAGAGTGACATAAAAAGGAGGAGCAACACATGAAATTAGCCCTCTGTTTCTTTTTGTGTTTGTTAGTACATCTCTCTCTTACTGTAGTTATGGTCATTTTTTGTGGGGAAATGGGTAAAAGATTCCTATTCAAAGGTCTAGGGAATGTGTCCTTATTTATATGTTCATGCAATGAATATTTTATTCATTTAAAATACAAAGAGTTTGATTTACTCAATCAGATATTAGTATAGAAATATCCATATAAAAGCCAAATAATTATTAAACATTTGCTTGGAAAAATATTTCTTCTATGAATGCAGTAAATCAAATAATTGTTTAAATTTTTAATTTCTAATTTACATGCATTATAAAATTAATTACATACTCCATATAAAAACAAAACTTCTGACTATTAGGCTTTGTAATTCTTAGTTTTATTCTGATATAAGACCTTTTCTTTTTATATATATATAAATACTAAAACTAAAAAGTTTGATTGTAGATTAGTTTTTTTTTTAAGAGAAATTATTATTTTTTTATTCATATTAAAATTAATTTATTATGTGATTGGAATAAAAATATATATACTTAGATTCATTTTTATTTAAATAGGACGATGATACTAATACTCTAATTAATTAATATTAAATTAAATTTTGGTGAAACGTTACAATTGTAGATAATTTTAAAGTAATTAAACTAATAATCTTTGTATTGTGATATAGTATAGTAATATAGAAAATTAAGTGTTAAAATCAATTTGTTATATTCTCTTTAAAAATTAGACAGAGAAATTTCATTAGGAAGTAAGAGAAGAGAAGATGACATGACATAACATAAGCATTACTATAGAACACAAAATTAAATTTCATCCAAATAACCAAAGCCAACACCTGAATTTTGTCCAAATTTTAAACATACATTTATTAGTAATGATAAATTCCCTCATTAAATGATAAATTTTGCTTATTTACGCACTATTTAGAAATAATTAATATAAAAATAAAATTTAATTCAATTAATGATAAAATTTATATATTTAAAATAAATTATAAAATTTATTAAAAATATATAATTTTTCATTTTATCTTTATAAATAAGAATCATATTTAGAGATTGTTTAGTTCAAATTCTGAAATTGAAATTGGAATAAAAAATAAAATTGAATAAATAAAAAATAGAATAATTTTTAGTTATTTTAAATAATCAAAAACTTTTTAAATATGTATTTAGTTTTAATTTTTTAATTTTAATTCTGTATTTTTTAATTATTTATTTGAGCTAACCAAAATAATTTATATTTTATCATTATTTTGATGTTATTTTAATTTTAAATTATTTATTTATTCATATTTTATATTTCTTAAAATCGCATTCTATGTGTCACCAAAAGTATTTAATTATTTTAAATATGAAGATTAAACTTTTCTTGCAAAATTTGACTTTTCAAATGGGACTTAAAGAATTTATTATCTAAATAATGGCTATAGATGAAATCTCTCAACTGTGTTTAAGCACTGCCCTTAATGGATAAACCACTAAAGGATTAAAATCCAGATACTCATGGATAAACTATAGCCTATATAATGAGGGTGTGAGTCCATGGAATTAAAAACCAACAGGGTACTAATTAGTTTTGAAATTAATTACATGGAAGTTCCCTATTATTGTGTTTATGTTGTTTGGATGTATATAATACATCTAAAAAATTTGAAGTGACATTTTTAAAAAAATTGATAAAATTTTATAAGAAAAATATAATTTTAATAAGTTTAGGAGACCAATAAAAAAATAATACTATTTTTTCTATACCTTCAAATGAATTATACATAGTTTTGACGGATTGACCTCTTTCTGAAAATTAAGTATAGGATTAAGGGCCATGAATATTTTAACCCAAGTTTTAATTAAATACTGTTTAATGTATAAAAGTTAAACACGATCTTCTTCGTCTATTGAAGTAAGATGATCTTCAATACAAGAGGGTGGGGGGCGCGGGGGTGGAAGGGGGAAGATATCACTAACCATAATGAATATACACATGTGCAATTTGAATACAGAAGAGGGGGGAAAAAATTTTACATTATTTGGCAAGTGCTTATATCCACGAATAATTGTCTGCAGTTTTACTATATCCAAAAAGTAATTATTACAACTCTAATTATATAACTCTTAGGCCATCTCCAACCATAAATACAAAAATACAGTCAACTTTACACCATTTTGCAGTTTATATCATATCAAACAGTAATTTCATCTCCAACCATAACTCCATTTTTAACACCATTTTTTACACCAAAAAAAAATATTCTTTTTATATTCTTTTTTATTTATTTTATACAATTTATTATAATTTTCCAATATTTTATAATATTTCACTAATTGCCCATAAATAAATATATTTTACATATTCATTAAA
>CANXYC010168283.1:0-79156 GCA_948193065.1 Aleurites moluccanus | reverse complement strand
TATATATATATATATATATATATATATATACATAACTCATTGAACCTCATGTATGACATATGTATAATTCATTGAGTTGAAGGCTTACTGTCCTTCTGTTGTGATTTTCAGGTATTAGAGTAGTTGGTTCAGAGACCGAGAGGCCGAAGATAGAGTTTCTTGACTTCTTTCTCTAAGAAGCTATTTGAAAGTATAGATTATGTTTATTTTGAATATATTTTGTTATTATTCTGAGATGTAATCTTCTTAGAGCTTCATAATAGTTGAATGGTTGCAATATTCTTTTAAGTTATCACTTATTCATTTTGGATAGATGATCTTATTTACTTTTGATCTATAGTGAATAAGTTGATTATATTTGATGATTATATCACAGGATGATATTATAAGTTGATGATATTTATGATTTGGATTTGTGGATGACTATAAATATTATTTTGTTATCGCCATAGATTAGGTCGGTGTGTTTTATGAATTTTTGGTGACTTTAAGTTTATCCACGTCCTAGAATTGTCGTGTTCTGATTTTAGGATGCGTCATTTATTGGCTACTGTCGAGAAAGTTCGAGAAAATAGAGGAAACATAGAAAGGAAAAAGAGAGAATAATTTTAGGATATTTTTTAAGTTAAACCTTATTTTAATTGAAGGACATAGTATAATGGAACAAAACCCTAAAAACTTAATAATATATTCTAAAATAATATATTATAACTAATTTACTATCTCATTGTAGTATAAAGATTGAAAGAAGTATTTTTGAAAAAAAAAATCATAGATAAAAGCGTATATCAAGACAAGCTTTAAAGAGTTTTTAGTTAAATTTTACGGTTATTATTTTTTTTTTTTTTATTATTTTTTGGTATATGTGTGATATATTTTTTATATATATTTGGTATATATCGTATTTTTGAAAAAATATTTTTAGATATGTAATATTTTTAAAAAATATTTTTAAGTATGTTATATTTTTAAAAAAAAATTAACAGTAAAAATAAAATATTTTTATTTTTTCGATATTTTTAAAAAAATCCCTAGAAAACTTTCGAGTTTCTCATATATTTGCAACTTAAGCTAGTTTAGGCCGGACTAGGCTTTGCCCAAACCGATTGGGTTTTTAATGTAAAACAACTAAACAAGAGAGCAAATGTTTGTCGGGTACACTAAGGTTGGTCCGCTATACATAAAATCATTTGAGGGAAATATTTTTTTTGAAAAGAAAATTTATTTTTTAGTTGTAAATATTTTCTGAAGTTTGAAACATATAACTAATAAATTAATTCAATTTATAACTTTATTTTTTATTTATTATTAAATATAAAAAGATCAATAAAAATGATAAATAATGGTGATTGTTGTTTATCGGTGGGAACCAATAAGGATGGTTAGCTATTGCTAGGGAGCTAATAGGCGTATGCTTATTCCATTTTCTTGTAAGTTCATTTCCTTTTAATAAATTTACTAAAAGTATAAAAAAAAAAAAAAAAAAAAAAAAAAAAGAAAAAAAAAAAGTACTCCTTGCTGTTAAAAAAGAGAAAAATTGGTCTTAGTTATTTCACCAAAAGTAAGAAAATTTACTTTTGACTTGGTAAAATAAAGGAGTGCTAATAAAAATTAAGACATTTCCTATATATTATGACGTGTTATAATTTAAAACTAATAAAAATTAAATAAATTAAAATAATTTTACTGACATTATTGTTATATTATTTAAATTTCTGGATAGTTTTATTTCTATATCTTTAAACCCTACTTTATCTTTTTTAGACTAAAAAAATGAATTTTTTAGGTTTCTTTGAATGAAAAATCAATTTTTTTTATTTAGTTATTATATTTTAATTCTACCACAATTATAAATAATTAATTTGATTCAAAATTAAATTAAATTTTATTATTTTAATGATAAAAAAAGATATTACCAATTAAATTTATTTCATTTTCTCTTATAAATTTGGTCTTTTTTTTTTTTCTCTTTTAAGAGTTTGTTCACAATTTTTTTAATGTCCTAGCAAAAAAAGTTCTTTAATATAATCATTAGATTAAATTCAATAGTTGTATTTTATAAAATAACAACGACTCTTTTTTTATTTTAATTTAATTTATCTTTATATACATATACATAATATTATCAGTGATAATAAATTTTTCTCTATTTATTTTTTTTATATCTACTCATATATCTATATATTTTGTTTACATTGATAAAAAATAAAAATTTATGAATGTACTATTAACTATAATACAATAGAAGCATTTTTTTTTTTCTTATTGGAGAGTTTAAAGGTATAGAAATAAAACTATCATGAAAGTTAATTAATATAACAACAATGCATTAAAACAGTTTTAGTCTATTTAATTTTATTAATTTTAAATCATGTCATATATCTTAATAATATGGAGAAGATAAAGAGAATTTAATATAGAGAAAGTCCTTAACACTCCTCTAGTAAAATAAAATATTTTGTTCATTGAATTTTTTAAACAGTTTAGACAAACCTCCCTTTTTTTAAGGGTGATCTCGTAGTTCTTGATATGTGAAAATACTTATCTTCAGAAGTGTAAAATTACAGATTTAAACTATAATTGAAGTTAAATATAAAAAATAAAATGAAAGATAATAGTCATGATAAAAAATAAGCAACGAAAAGAGATTACTTGGACTTAGTTTCGGTGCCCATTGTGTTTCTGATAATGGCTTTATGTACGTCTTACTGCTAGAGGTGATAAATTTTGATTAAATCCAATGATCCAATTGGTATTCGTCCATTTAAATTCAACTCATAATTTGTTTGAATAAATATTTAATATAAAAATTACCTGACTTAAATAACTCAAATTACCTAAATTTGTAAGTCAACCCATCTGATCAAACCCAATAATACAATATATAACTTCACTGATGATCTGACCTGATAACTCAATTTAAATTAATAAAAATAATTTACTTCATTAAATAATTTAATTTTTCAAAAATATAATCAAAATTATAATATTTATGAATAAAATTACTTGGTACTTATTTACGGCCTAGGCTCCACCTGATTTTCCCTTCAAGATTTCAAATATAATGAAAAGAATACAATAATAAAAATGAGGAAAAAATCCAAGATCTCTATTATTGAGAATCTTGATCAATCATCAAGCCCTTTAAATAATTTTACTAAGCTAATATGCTAAATGAGTGAGTTTACATAGTTTACTTCTTGTGGCCATATTTGGTATGTGGACAAAAAGTTGGCATATTTTAGAGCTGTTGTTGATTGAAGTATTTGTTAGAGTTTCTTGTTAACATGTCATCTTTCTTGTTAATTTGTTATCTTTTAGTTATGTCCGGGAAAGCATGCAAATACTTGCAAGTAAATGGTAAGCTATGTATCATTTGAAGTATGGAGTCTTAAAGAGTCTGCATCTGTTTAAAAATCTACGCAAAAGTATTTGAGGCACTCTGAAATGGCAAAAGTAAGTGCTTTTGTTTCTTCTCCCCCCATACTTTTCTTCATCTGTCACATAATAAAGTATATCTAAGATATATCATACACTCTGTGGTTTAGTAGTTATGTTAATTTGTATCTTTCTAAGCATAGATCTGAATATATTTTTTCATTATTTTTCATTCTCTTTATGGGTTTTATTATTCTTTTTATAAAATTTAGTGATTTTTCTTTTATAGAAGTATTATGTTCTCTTAGACTTTTGAAAGTGTCAGAATTAAAATTTGTGATTTTGAATTTATTAAGTAATCGGGTTTATTTAAAAATATGAAAATTAATTTATGGTAAAAAAAACAGTCACAAATAGAGAGTGCTGCTCTCCGAATTGTCAATTCTAATGTTTTATTAATATGATTTGAGATTATTAGAAGAAATTCAAGTTAATTTATAGTATTGCTACTTCATAATGTATGATTTTTTATTTTTATTTTTAAATTAAAATGTACGTTTACTAATAGTAGTGGGGCCTCACGCAGATTTGATACATCTTGTAATTAGTCTTTGCATGCTTTGCATGAATAATGGGCTAGTGTATAAAAATATGGAAAGATTGTGTTTTGGAAACTATATATCAATTACAAAAATACTTAAGAAATCATCTTCAAAGATCTTGAATACAAATCTTACTTGATGTCATATATATATATATATATATATATATATATATATATATATATATATATATATAGATGGTTCATTTTCTCTCTCTTATATCCAGTGGGTTTTGAACAGGAGCATCCCAGGGCTTGAAGGCTCCCACCAGATCAAGACCTTGTGGTTGTTATTGTTTTAGTTGAACGTGTGCCAAGTATTGGGCCTGAACTTCCTAAAAAGGAGCAGGTTCGATCTAGGTTTGAAAGAGAATGTATAGAGCGAGAGAATCCATTGGAAATGTAATATATATATATATAATATATTGATGGGTCTTTTCTCTTCTATTCCTTCCAACAGATTTCAGACAGTAGCATCCTAGGGCTTGAAGGCTAGCTCCCACCTTTTTGAAACCTTGTGGTGGTGGTTGTTTTAATTGAATGTGTGCCAAGTACTGGGCCTGAGCTTTTCTAAAAAGGAGCAGGTCCAGTCCATGTTTGAGAGAGGATGTATAGAATAAGAGAATCCAATGGGAATTAATAAGATATGCTGAGGTAGTGGTTTTCAACGAGTGTTGGAGGTAAAAAAAATGTAGGACCCTGCATTGAGGAATGGTGTGAACTTCACTGGGATGAGGTATTGTCCTTGCTAAATGAAACAATACTGACCTCAGTGGATATAGCACTGCAAGAAACAACCAAATTAATTATGGAAATTACCTACGAATGCAATTTCATAGATAATTTGCTATGGAACACCTACGACTAGTGAACATAAAATATTTGATGGGTCATACCTACAAATTAGTAACGAAGTTTACTTATGGATCAACATCATAGGTAATTACCTACGAATTCTGAAATTCCATTGGTAAATTAGCTTGGCAAAAATTGATGTGATAATTTTTCTCATTGGCTACAAAAAAAATTTATTTTACCTACAGAATTAGTACGAAATATTCCGTATGTAAAACTAATTCAAAAATTCTATAATTTTTTTCCATTAGCTACGTAATTTTTTTTTTTTTAGCTAGAGTTTGTTAGAAACATAACACACTCATCTTTTCTCTCTCTACTTCTTCTTTCTTTTCTTATTTTCATCTCCTTGCAGCCACATCCTTTCTTCTTCTTTTTTCATTCTTCCTCTTTCTCTCTCCTCTCCTCCCTCCTCCCTACTCGCAGCCGTATTGCATCACCAATCCTGCCGCCATACTGTGCCACCAACAGCTCGCCATCACTGCATACATGCATTTTCTTTTTTCTTTTGTAAATCACTTACTGTTATAAAGTTGAGATTGAATTGAATAAACAAAGCACCTTTCATTCATTGAAAAAAAAAAAGATTATATACAAGTCTTGTTATTTACAGCAGCAACTAAACTAATAACTTTTCAGAAACAGAAAAATAATTATCTAACAAACTCTTAAGCTAGCTAATTAAATTAAGACACGTGTGATTGCTAAGACCATGTGATTCTGCATGTTTCAACACTCCCCCTCAAACATGAGTATACAAATCACGTATACTCATTTTGCCAAGTAAATACCAAAGCTGTGAAGGATGCAAAGTTTTAGTAAAAATGTCAGCAAGATGCTCTTCTGTCTTCAAGAGCACAGGCTTAATTGTATTGCTAAGAACCTTCTCTCTCACAAAATGATAATCTACCTCTATGTGCTTGGTTCTCTCGTGAAAGACGGGGTTCTTTGCAATATGAACTGCTGCCAAATTGTCACAACATAGCTCCACAGCCTCCTTATGATCAGTTCCAAAGTCCACCAACAAATATAACAACCATTGCACTTCACATGTCAGAGCTGCCATTGCTCTGTACTCTGCCTCGGCAGAACTCTTAGCCACCATTGCTTATTTCTTCAATTTCCAACTCACCATGTTTTTTCCAAGAAAAATACAATAGCCTGTCAAGGATTTTCTACTCTCATTACAACCTACCCAGTCACTGTCACAGAAAGCTTTAAGCTGAATTTCTGAAGATGCTAACATTAAAATTCCTTGTCCTAGTGCAAACTTCAAATACCTTAAGACTTTATTTGTAGCTTGCAAATGCACATTAGATGACTTATCCATAAATTGTGAAAGTGTATGCACTGCATAACTGATATCTGGCCTAGTGAGTGCGAGATACATCAGCTTCCCAACTAATTATCTATAAATAGTTGGATCTTTAAGTAAATCTATGTCTATGTGTACCACTCTGTGATTAACATTTGCAGGTATCTTACTAGACCTTGCTCCCAAATGCCCAAATTCCTCCAGCATTTCAAGAGTAAATTTCCTTTGGCAAATTGAGATTCCCATGCTCGATCTTGCTATTTTGAGCCCCAAAAAGTATTTTACATTCCCTATATCTTTCAACTTGAAATGTGAATTCAAATACTGCTTTAACTCATCTATGAGTGCCAAATTGTCTCCAGCAATAAGAATATCGTCTACATAGACAAGTAAAACAATGAAGACTGTTTTTGTGCTCTTAGTGAACAAAGAGTAATCAGCTTTAGATTGATTGTAACCATCCCGCAACAAACAACCAGTAAATGTAGCATTCCATTGCCTGGATGCTTGTTTCAAACCATAGAGCGATTTCTGAAGTTTACAAACCAACTTCTGTTTCTTGATTTCTGCCATTGATGCTTCTATTTTTCCTGCTGCAATCTTCTTTTCTGTTTTAACAATATCAGATTTATTAATAATGCACTCCCCTTGAATCTGATAACCTGGGGGAATTTCCATATAAACTTCTTCAAGTAAATCCCCATTCAAGAAAACATTGTTGACATCCAACTGAGTGAGATGCCAACCTTTAATAGCAGCTAATACAAAGAAGACTCTGACTGTGGTTTGCTTAGCAACGGGGCTAAAAGTTTCTTGATAATCAAAACCTTCTTTCTAGTTATAGCCCTTTGCAACTAAGCGAGCCTTGTATTTATCTATAGTACCATCAGCCTTGAATTTCGTTTTGTAAACCCACTTGCATCCAATTGGGCGCTTATGAAGTGGTAAAGGAGTCAGTATCCATAACTAGAATATAATTAATAAGCATAAGACTGATCAGGTCTTATGGCCAGGACCATAACCTCTCCTAGCTAGGGCACCAATAATACAATGTGCACATCGTAGACAGTATTTTCCCACTATCTTGTCGGATTGGTAGCTCTGTCAAGCCATATTAGGATCAATATAAGGAAACAACATATCAATGGATACCATTATGCAACAATGGCATCCTCCATATCAATAAGATCATATCAATCAATCAAGTATCCATAGAATCCATGGCATTGTAATAGGTGACATACAAACAATGGTAAGTGGTTTGGCAATCAACAAAGACATGGAACAAAAGTTGGCTCGACAAAGGAAAACGGTATGCCAATTGGCATGCCAACGTCGCTGGCGACAATGGCATTCAAATGGTAGGCCTTTGGAATGCAAATAATAGGCCAAAGACAAAATGAACTAGGCATTTTATCAGCCAAAGACAAAATGAACTAGGCATTTTATCAAACACTTGGTGGGCATACAATGGCAAGCCAATAAGTTAGGTTAGGGTGCAAATTTGACTTGCCCAACTCAACCAACAACAAGCCACATTTGCAATTATAGAATAGGCATCAAATAAACAATATTAAACAACATCTAATGGGATTAAATTGGCTATGGAAAACAAGGCAAAATCAAGCAAAATATAAGGCATGTGAATAGTGAATTAGGTTTGGCCAACATTCCATTTTCACATATGAATTCCAATCTCAATTTCAATGATATAGGCATGTTAAAGGATGCATATAAGACTCACCTAAGCTTCCAAATAGCTTTGGAAAATTGATTTCCACCACAAACCACCAATGGAGCCAAATAAGACAACCTTGTCAAATCTTGAATTCTACATCAAACCATTCATCAATTAGTTATCTATTAACCTCCAAATAATATATTCTAACATCAATTAACACTAACTAACACTAATTCAAATAGCTAAGTTAAACAACTTCCATTAGGTTAGGAAAATTAGGGATTTCTATCAATTTACATCAATTGATGCAATTAACCATAAAATCCATCTAATTCATCACCTAATTCTAAATAAGCCATAAAACTAAACAAAGTAACTTCTTACCTAAATGGAGTGAAGGAGTCAAATTCTCCTTCTAGCTTGATCTTGATTTCCTTTGCTTCTTCTTACAAATTGATGATAGAAATGGAAAGAACTAAGTTAATACTCAAATTTTCTATCAATTCTCTTAAGGAAACTTTGTGAGAAATGAAGAAAAATGGAGAAAGAAATGAAAGAACAAGGTTCGGGAACTTATGAAGGAAGAAGATGAAGATGTCCAAATTTTGTCTAAATGTTGGTTATATAGAAAAATCAATTGAAAAATTATAACTTAATCCTCAAACTTCCATAAGTTACACTTTAACCCCAAATTCTTCTGTAATTTATTCTGTCAATTCTGTCAGGATTTGAATTCCAATGTGGGGAGTCAATAATCTTATTTTAATTTATACTTATTTATAAAGATGGTTTCAGAGTCATTATGTAACTCTGACAGACCAATTTCTACTATTACCTTAAACTTCCTTTTATTTACGATTTTGTCATGGTTACTTTTTCAGTGTTCATAAATGATTTTCACTTCTTTCTTTTTACCAAAATTACACATTCATTATGGTGATCTTTTACCCCTAGGTTAAC
This sequence comes from Aleurites moluccanus, assembly GCA_948193065.1. NCBI lineage: Eukaryota > Viridiplantae > Streptophyta > Magnoliopsida > Malpighiales > Euphorbiaceae > Aleurites > Aleurites moluccanus. The sequence continues at coordinate 70,366 of CANXYC010168283.1, read as the reverse complement.
TTCAAAAATGTTTCTATTGACCAGAGTGCTAATTTCTCAGCAGTATTCTCGATACCGCCGCTTTCCGAAAAAGTAACTAGTTCGCTTTCTAACTGTGTTTCTAAAATTATTTCCCATCATTTCAAGACTTTTGAACCACATGCTGAGAACTAAATCATGCATATATATTAGTACTTTCTAGGGTATTACAGCCAATGAGCTACTAAAAAGATTTGGCATGAACAATACTAAACCTCAACCTACTCCTATGAGTACCTCAATAAAAATGGAGATTGATGATAAAGGTAAAAGTGTTGATTCTAAACTATATAGAAGCATGATAGGATTATTACTTTATCTGACCGCATCTAAACTCGACATTCTATTTAGTGTTTGCATGTGTGCACGTTTTTAATCTAATCCTAAAGAATCACATATCACCGGAGTAAAAAGAATTATGAGATACCTTGTGGATACACCAAATTTAGGTTTATGGTATCCAAAAAGTTCTTCATTTGATTTATATGGTTACTCCGATGCAGATTATGGTGGATGTAGAATAGATAGAAAAAGTACAAGTGGCACTTGTCAATTTTTAGGAAATATACTAGTATCATGGTTTTCTAAAAAGTAAAATTCAGTTGCACTATTAACCACGGAAGCAGAGTATGTAGCAGCCGCAAATTATTGCACTCAACTTCTATGGATGAGAACTCAACTAGAAGACTTTGGATATTCATTTAATTGCATTCACATAAAATGTGACCAACACAAATAGCATAAATCTTTTTAAAAATCCAATTCATCATTCACGCACTAAGCATATAAATATAAGGCATCATTTTCTTAGGGATTATGTAAGCAAATGGTATATAAATTTTCAATATGTTGATAATAAGAAACATCTTGCCGATATCTTCACAAAACCCTTGAACAAAGAAGCATTTTATTTCATACAAAGGGAACAAGGTATGATTGATACCTCTCAGGTATAATTCTTTATTTATTCTTATTAAAGTTAAAATATAATGCTTTATGATGATTTTGTATGATTTGTGAGTATTGATGTTAAACTATGTGATTTTATGTTTTTCATGTCATAACTTGTTTATTATCATATATTCACACATTTCTAGACTTTTGTAAATTGTGGATATTTGAAATTTTGGTATGTATATGCATATTTTTGCTTATATATGTTTTATATCTGTTTGCACAGTTACTTTTTGATTGTTGACAAAAAGGGGAAGAAAACTGTGACTTGGGTTAGGATTTGTGCTACGAGACACTACTGAATTTTGCCATTTTAACGACCTTAAGTTCTAATTCATGGGAAACTCAAAACATAAAAAAATTTTCCCTGTGTCTTAGATAAAATCCCTTGAAAAGATAACAACAATTGGATATATGCACAGTGGGTTATAAGCAAAAAAGTGAGGGGTATTTGGATATAAGTTACAGGGTAGATTACATATTTCAAGTCTGTCTTCAAAATTCCACTATAAATTATATAGAGCCTAGAAAATCTAATTTTTAGATGTTAAAACTTCAAATATCTAGTTTGAGTAGAAAAAGAATTGAAGTAATTGGATAGTTATAACTTGAGATATGTATAAAAGAAGTAGGGCTGCCCAAAACCAAAAGTTAAGAATCAAAGGGTTTTTCAAAATTAACTTTAGAATTGTGTAATTGAGTGTTGTTTTAGTGCTAAAATATATTCCATTTGTTTATAGCTTCAAAAAGGAAAGAAAAGTAAAAGGAGAGTGAGGAGTCAGATCATCCATTTTATCTTTGCTAAGAGAAGAAGTTACTTCTTCATTTTATATTTTTATAGGTAAGTAACATATATATATTCTCTTACTTGTGATTGAACTTAAATTAATTTGTTGTGAATACTACCACCTTATTCATTGATGGCCAAGGAATTCTAGTTATAAATTGTTTGTTGTGGCTCCTAAATGAATGTCAGACCCTAATTGTTCATTTTTTATTCATTTATCCTTTTAATTATTTCATCAACATTCTTTTTCTGTTATGTTACATATTTGATATAATTGATATTGACGTCCCTTGTATACTATATACCTATTGAATAACCCTTGAAATCAATTGTAAATTATCATTCATTGTATATGGAATTCTAATGTTAGCAATAATGGAATTATTTATCCGATAGAGTAGATATAATATCATCGGACTTGTACACAAGATTACATTGTCATCCTCAACTAGGAGAGGGGTAAGGTCCTAGCCATGCGATCTAATCAATTGTATGACTTTATTGACAGGCATACTACCGGACTGTAGTCTTTGCCAGATTTATCAGTAATTATTGCTAATAATTACTAAAACATTGATTCATTGATGTTGTATAGCCTTGAAACTTATATTCAATATTTCTCAACTTGATTATTTATTCATTATATTCATATTTATTGAATCTTCTATTATTTGGATATATTGTTATTCGTAAACCTTCATTGTGAGAACCAAGCCGCACAAGTAAGGTTATATATTTATATATATGTAATACCCCAGACTGTAGTATAGTAGACAATAAGGAAATAACGAATCATAGTAATAGAATTATAATTCCTGTTAAAAAAAATTTTAATGCCTGTTTGTTAAAATGATTGTGGATAGACTAGTATTTTGAGAATTTCAGAATCTATATTTAGGAAGGATATTGTGACTCAGTTTTCATAATCTTAAAGGAATAATTTGGAAAAGTATAAAATATAAAAGTTTTAGATTTATATCTTATCTTTAAGTTTGTGAAACCGTTTTGTAAAATTTTGTGTGTGTGAGAAGATATGCTTCCTCGACCAGAACTAATCTAGTTCGCTATTTCCTATAGAAAGTCTAGAGGCTGAGTGAGTCAAATGTATAAACATAAAAAATGTTCCTTTATGTGTTGCATAGATGTTTGTAAAATTTCAAAATGATTGGATAATTCTAGCTCAAGATAGAGCTAATGGAATCAGACCTGCTCGGATAGTACTTGGAGAGTAAAGTCAGAGTGAAATTTAAAAATTCACCATAAATTGTGTAGATTTCCTTTCTATCTGAATTTTAGATATGTTGGACTTCTAAGTGTCTATTTTAAGTGACAAAAAGAATCAAGATACTTGGACTTCTTTAACTCTCTCGCGAGCTATTTTAGTATGAGCTGGCGAGTCAGGACTCCAGCTAGCCAAAATGAAAAATATAGTGAAGCTGGTCCAACTTTGAAAATTCACCCTAAATCGAGTTGGACTCCTTTTTAACTGAATTTTGGATATGTGGTAGTTTCATATGTCTAGTTTAAGTACAATAAAAATTGAGGCAATTGGAGTTCTCTAGCTCAAAATTGAGCTGGATTAGTGAGAGCTGCCGAAGAAGAAATTGACGAAGTGGAAATTAGTGAGGAAGGATTTAAGTGATGCAATAGTTTATTTTAAAGAGAAACAATAGCCATTTTTTTTTCACGATAACTTATTCTCTTTTCTTTCTTTCTTCTTCATTTCTTCTCCTATCTCTCTCCAATCTGTTCTATTTGATTTCTATAGTATTAATACTCAAAATTAATGCGTTAAATCATTAAATCAACACATTCAAAGGCTTCAATCATCATTTTCAAATCACGATCCTTCAAGAAATCATTTTTGGGGAAATAATAAAATTTTTTCCAAACTTTATTTTCTTTTTAGATTAAGATTTTTGGTAGTTAGAATAGTTATTTATGAGTTATATAGAACCTATTATGAGCATTTAAGGCTATTAATTATGGTTAATATGGAAGATACAAGAATTTATAAATTTTGATGAATAGTGACGTGAACAGTAATTATGTTCTTAATTATCAAATTTTCTTTAAGAGATAAATTAAATTAATATTAGGAAATAATAATAGAGACTATAAGATAGTTAAAATTATAAGGAATCATATTATGTATTATTAATTGAGGAAATCCTAATTTATAGAATTTGAGGATTTTGATTAGGCTTGGACAATTCAAGAAATTGATGAGGATTTTCATTTAATCAAGTGTTGAGCTTAATTGTGAAACGTTTTGCTAAGAGGTAAGTTATGAATTATATAAATGTATATTTTCCCCATATGAAATGAATTGTTAAATATTCATATTCGTTCTTTATGATATGAAATTTTTATTTGATAACCGTCTTAATGTATTCACTTAATATATAAGAATGACTTGGTTATTTTTCTTGGACCAAGATCATGAATGAGCCTTTGATACGAATGTTAAATGATCTCTTCACCAATACAAAATTTTTTAGAATACCTTATTATGATGATCCTTTGATATACATATGTATATAACGTTTTTCCCAATGAAAGTAAATTCATTGGTCCATGTGCACAATGGGAGCCCAGCTGATAGGGTTTTTATCAGTGTTCTACCTAGAGAGGGCCACGAGCTTTAGGCATATGCCGTGCAAGTATATATGTTACGTTAAGGTAGCAAGGTTACTGATACGTTATGATATGATATTAGTTCTATCTTATATGTGATTTGATAATGCCACCCTTCGCAGGCATTCTTATATTCTAAATGAGAACCATGATTTAAATTAAGATATGATTTGATAGTGCTATTTGTTGTAGGCACTCATATTCTTTTCCAAGTACAAGCTTAAGATTCTTTCATGCCCAAGTATATATATATATGTATATGTTCATGATTTGATCTCAGATTCTTGGATTAACGTAAGACATTATGTTATTCATATCTTATTGAGTTGAAGGCTCTCCCCTCTTATGAGGTTTCAGGTGCTAGTGTAGCCTGAGAGAGAGCTAATCCAGAGGATAGAGCTTCTTGACTTCTTCTTCACAAGAAGCTTGGATGCAATTATTTTGGGTATTATTTTTGTTATGTATATGTATAATCATATCTATTAAGAAGTATTCTCTTAGAGCTCCGTAGATAGATATGAAATGGTTTTGATTTTGTTGTCACGGATGGCATTTGTAGACTCTCATTTGTTCCATATTGATGTTAAAACTATTTTTTGATCGATAGGGAACAAGTGGAGATGTCATGATGTATAAAATTATGATTTATGAGATATGATGTTTTGCATTGGATAAGTGTATATTGTTATGTATGAGACAGGTTTAGTTAAGGGTTCTACGGGTTTATGGTGGCCTTATGCCTATCCTTGCCCTAGGACCGTCACACCGGTGGTGTTGGGGTATGACAATAGGTGGTATCAAAGCTTTAAGTTTATAATTATAAGATAGATAGATAGATGGGCAAGTTCCCTAGTATAAGTGCTTGATTAAGATAACTACGAAGCATAGGATTCATGTCAAGTCAATGTTATATATTCCTTTGGTATAGATCTGCCTTAATCTTGTGTTTTGAGTCTAAGTTTGCTTTGTTTCTCTTATTAGTATTTAGATGCCTCTGAGTGATGAAGAGGATGTGGTAGAGGTCGTCCTAGAAGAGAGTTACCTTCTAAAGAAGGGTCAGTGGATAGAGTGGGAGGTGATGACGTTCCTCCAGAGCCACAAGTAGATATGGTTTATATGGCCCAACAGTTGAATCAGTTACAGAGGAACTATAAGATGATCGTTGAGTTCATTACTCAGCAGAGGCAGCAGCAGGCTTTCCCAGTGCATGTAGTTCCTGACATTCCAGTTCCTCCTGTAGTTCCTCCACCCCCACCAGTAGTGGTACCTCAGGTTGAGGAAGTTTCATTTGAGAAATTCTTGAAGCTCAAACCTACAGAGTATAAAGGTGTGGTCGATCCTACATATTTTCTTGAGGAGATAGAGGAGAAAATTCAGATTTTAAGGATCCATGATAGAAGTGCGATTGAGTTTATGGGATATTTGATGAAGGCCAAAGCTAAAGATTAGTTTAGACGGAGTATTCCAGGTATGCTTCGGGATAATAAAGAGTTGTCTTGGGAGAGGTTCAAAGAGTTGGTTCTTAATGAGTTTCTTCCAGAAAGTGTGAGAGATGCTAAGTCCATTGAGTTTGAGAGGTTGGTTCAGACTCCTGGTATGACTGTTTTAGAGTATGCAAAGAAATTTAGTCAGTTGAGTAAGTTTGCTCCAGCTCTTGTGCCTACAGAAGCAGTACGGATTCAAAGGTTCCGTAGAGGACTTATAGCTCCATTGTTTAAGTTCTTGGATACTCTTGAGTTTGACTCTTACTCTAAGCTTGTGGATAAGGCTAGAGAAGTAGAGAATAAAGAGATGGAGGTTAGATCAGAAAGGGAAGAGAAGAAGAAGGCAAAGATTGGAAGTTCCTCCAGGCAAGATAGCGGGGTAAAGAGCATGAATATCTCTCATCAATCAACTTCCTAGAGTGGAAATAGAGGACCTTCAGGGAGATCATAGCAGAGATCAAATCCCTTAAGATTCGCTTCTCAGATGAGTTATGGTACAACCAGTTTTGCACCACTTAGGACTTCTAATCCTCCTTATCCTACGTGTGGTAAGCTTCATAGAGGACCTTGTTTCTTTGAGACAGGTTCATGTTATGGATATGGACAACATGGTCATTTGATTAAGGATTGTCCACAACCTTCTTTTAAAGCTAGACCCCCAGTCTTCTCAGACTATAGTTCAAATGGTTAGAGAGAGGAGTGTTGGTCAGCAGTCCGATATAGGTTATGGTATTTTGGGTAGGACTCCAGAGGCAGGTAGAGGTTCAGGTCAGACTTTTGGACAAGCTACCGGTCAGGCACCTATGGGAAGAGGTAGAGGAAGAGTGTTTGCTCTTACGCAGCAGGAGGCCTAAACTTCTAACACTATGGTCATAGGTATTCTTCCTATTCAGGCTTTGAATGCTAGAGTGTTGTTTGATTCAGGAGCTACGCATTCATTTGTTTCTTTATGTTTTGCTAAGAAATTGAATGTGCCCTACGAATTACTTAAGAATGCTTTGGTAGTATCGACTCCTTTATTGGAAGAGATTGAAGTTCATGATTTTTATCCATCTTATATGGTTAGCATAAGTGGTAAGAGTTTAGAAGTAGATTTGATTGTGTTGCTTGTGTTAGAATTTGATGTGATTTTGGGCATGGATTGGTTGTCCAAGTATTATGCAACCATAGATTGCAATGGGAAGAAGTTAGTCTTCAAACCACCTTTGGGTGAGGAGTTTGAGTTCCAAGAGGAACAAAGTGAAGCACCATATAATATAATATCAGCCTTAGGGGCGAGGAGATTGATAAAGAAAGGATGCTAGGTATATTTGGCTTATGTCCTAGATACTCAAAAGGAAGTAAAAGGTTTGGAGCAGATTCCTGTTATTAACGAGTTTCCAGATATATTTCCTAAAGATTTACTTGGTTTACCACCAAATAGAGAGATAGAATTTGGTATTGAGTTGCTATCTGACACAGATCTGATTTTTATTCCTCCATATCGTATGGCACTAGTAGAATTGAGAGAGTTAAAGACTCAATTACAAGATTTGCTTGACAAAGGATTCATCAGACCTAGCAGTTCACTATGGGGTGCACCTGTACTCTTCATGAAGAAGAAGGATGGTTCTATGAGATTATGTATAGATTACAGACAGCTCAACAAGACAACTATCCAGAATAAGTATCCTTTGCCAAAGATAGATGATTTATTTGATCAGTTGCAGGGTGCAAGTCATTTATCCAAGAAAGACTTGAGATCAGGTTATCATCAATTAAGGATTCAAAATGAGGATGTATTAAAGACAACTTTCTGAACAAGATATGATCACTATAAGTTTCTAGTACTACCATTTGGATTGCACTAGCTGCATTTATGGACTTGATAAACCAAGTCTTCAAGTCATTTTTATACAAATTTTCCATTGTGTTTATTGATGACATTCTTGTGTATTCTAAGAGTGAAGAAGAGCATAGGGAACATCTTAGGATTGTGTTGCAGACTTTAAGTGAGCATCAGTTATTTGCTAAACTTTCAAAATGTGAGTTTTGGCTTGAGAGTGTGGGCTTTCTAGGGCACATAGTGAGTAAGGATGGGCTTGAAATTGATCCTAGAAAGGTGGATATAATTCTTAGTTGGCCTAGGCCCACAAATATTTCAGAAGTTGAAAGTTTCTTGGGTTTAGCAGGTTACTATAGAAGGTTTGTTCAAGACTTCTCCAAGATTGCAGCTTCTTTGAGTAAGCTTACCTAGAAGCGAGTGAAATTCCTATGGACAGATGCATATGATAGGAGTTTCCAAAGTTAAAGACATGTCTCACCACGACACCTATCTTAGCATTGTCGTCTGGTGAAGGAGGATATGTGGTGTATTGTGATGCATCGATAGTAGGGCTTGGTTGCGTGCTTATGTAGCAAGGTAAGGTGATAGCCTATGCTTCTAGACAGTTGAGAAAACATGAGGTGAATTATCCAACATATGATCTTGAGATGGCTGTAGTTGTGTTTTCCCTGAAGATATGGAGACATTATATATATGGAGAGAAGTGTGAGATCTTCACAGATCATAAGAGTTTGAAATATATATTTTAGCAGAAAGAACTTAACCTTAGGCAAAGAAGGTGGGTTGAATTGCTTAAGGATTATGACTGTGAAATCTTATACCATCCAAGAAAAGCTAATGTAGTGGCAGATGCATTGAGCAAGAAGTCTTTGGGAAGCTTAGCCCATATCCAAGTAAGTAAAAGATCATTAGTGAAGGAAATGCAGAGATTGCATGATATGGGAATTAGTTTGGATTTGTCAGATTCAGGAGTGCTTTTAGCATATTTCCAAGTCAAGCCGGTTCTCATTGATCAGATTAGAGAAGCTCAAGACAAAGATCCTCAGTTGGTGAAGCTAAAGAATAATGTGGGATCAGAGAAAGCTCCAGGATTTATTATGATTGATGGCATGTTGAGATATGGTAGCAGGTTATATGTTCCAGTAGTTGATGGTTTGAGGGATATGATTCTTAAGGAAGCACATCATGCCAAGTATAATGTGCAACCAGGTGTAATGAAGATGTACCATGACATTAAGAATTCCTATTGGTGGAGTGGAATGAAAAAGGATGTAGCTGAGTTTCTGACAAGATGTTTGACTTGCCAACAAGTAAAATTTTAGAATCGAAAACCTTTGGGACTACTTCAATAGTTACCTTTGCCAGAATGGAAATGGGAGAGAATAACCATGGACTTTGTTATAGGGTTGCCAAGGACTTCAAGTGGGCATGACTCAATATGGGTAATTATTGATAGATTGACAAAGTGAGCTCATTTTTTTCAAGTTAAGACAACCTACACAGCTTTTCAGTATATACGGATATATATTGATGAGGTAGTAAGACTCCATGGAATACCAGTTTCCATCATATCCGATAGAGGTACCCAGTTTACTTCAAGGTTTTGGCGGAAATTACGAGAGTCTTTGGGTATTCAACTTGATTTCAGCACAGCTTTTCATCCATAGACGAGTGGGCAATTAGAGAGAACTATCCAAACTCTAGAAGATATGCTAAGGATGTGGATTCTAGATTTTGGAGGAAATTGGGATAAGCACTTGCCATTGATAGAGTTTGCCTATAACAATAGCTATCACTCGACGATTCAGATGTCTCCCTATGAAGCTTTATATGGTAGAAGGTGTAGGTCTCCTTTGTGTTGGGATGAAGTGGGAGAGAAGCCTATCAAAGGGCCTGAATTGATTCATTATACAGCAGAGAAGGTTCCACTCATAAGGGAAAGATTGAAGACAGTGTTCAGTCGACAAAAGAATTATGCTGATCCGAGGAGGAAAGACCTTCAGTTTGTAGTTGAAGACTTAGTATTCTTAAAGGTCTCACCTATGAAAGGAGTCTTAAGGTTTGGCAACAAAGGCAAGTTATTTCCAAGGTACATCGGACCATTTAAGATTTTGGATAAGGTTAGAGATGTTTCATATAGGTTAGCCTTGCCACCAAAATTGGACAGTGTGTATCTAGTATTCCATGTGTCAATACTTCGAAGGTATGTGGCAGATTCTTCTCATGTGTTATAAACTCAAGCAGTAGATATTCAGCAAGACTTGACTTATGAAGAGGTTCCCATGGTAATTGTTGATAAAATGATCAAAAAGTTAAGGAACAAAGAGATAGAAATGGTTAAGGTCTTATGGAAGAATCAAGTAATGGAAGAGTGCACTTGGGAAAGTGAGCAAGCTATGCGAGCTAAGTATCCCCACCTATTTCAAGTTTAAGATAAGTTTTTTAAATTCGATGAAGAATTTATTTAAGAGGAGAAAAATATAATACCTATTAAAATTATTTTTTTAAATGCCTGTTTCTTGAAGTGATTGTGGTTAGATTAGTGTTTTGAGAATTGCAGAATCTGTGTTGGGAAGGTTCTTGTGAATCAGTTTTCATGATCTTAAAAAAATAATTTGGAAAAGTGTAAAGCATAAAAGTTGTATATTTATATCTTATCTTTAAGTATGAAAAACTGTTTTGTAAAATTTTATGTGTATGAGGAGATATGCTTCCTCGACCAGAACTTGTCTAGTTCGCTATTTCTTGCAAAAAGTCTGAGATTCTTTGTTTATTTTGAGAATGTTAGAGGCTCAGTGAGTCAAATATTGTAAACATGAAAAATTTTTCTTTATGTGTTATATATATTTTTATAAAATTTCAAGGAGATTGGAGAATTCTAGCTCAAGAGAGAGCTAGTTGAATCAGACCTGCTCGGATAGTACTTAGAGAGTAAAGTCAAGGTGAAATTTAAAAATTTACTATAAATTGTGTAGATCTTATTTTGATCTAAATTTTGGATATGTTGGACCCCTAAGTGTATATTTTAACTGACAAAAATAATCTAGGAATTTGGAATTCTCTAGCTCGCTCGCGAGCTATTTTAGTGTGAGCTGACAAGGTGGCTGGCGAGGCAAGACTCCAGCTAGCCAAAATGGAAAACACAGTGAAGCTGGTCCAATTTTGAAAATTCACCATAAATCAAGTTGGATATCTTTTTAGCTGAATTTTGAATATGTGGTAGCCTCAGATATCTAATTTAAGTAGCAATAAAAAGTGAGCCAATTGGAGTTCTCTAGCTCAAAATCGAGCTGGATTAGTGAGAGCTGCCGAAGAAAAAATTGGTAAAGTGGAAATTGGCGAAGTTGAATTTGGCGAATTGAAAATTAGTGAGGAAGGATTTAAGTGAGGCAGTAACTTATTTTAAAGAGAAGCAGTAGCCATTTTTATTTTTTTTTCACGATAATTTAATTTCTTTTCTTTTCTTTCTTTCTTCTTCATTTCTTCTCCTATCTCTCTCCAATCTGTTCTATTTGATTTCTATAGCATTAATACTCAAAATTAATGCATTAAATCATTAAATTAACACATTCAAAGGTTTCAATTATCATTTTCAAGTCAAGATCTTTCAAGAAATCATTTTTGGGGAAATAAGATAATTTTCTCCAAACTTCATTTTTTTTTAGATTAAGATTTTTGGTAGTTAGAATAGTTATTTACGAGTTATATAGAACCTATTATGAGCATTTAAGTCTATTAATTATGATTAATATGGAAGATACAAGAATTTATGAATTTTGATGAATAGTGATGTGAATAGTAATTATGTTCTTAATTATCAAATTTTCTTTAAGAGATGAATTAAATTGATGTTAGGAAACAATAATAGAGACTATAAGATGGTAAAAATTATAAAAAACCATATTATATATTATTAATTGAGGAAACCCTAATTTGTAGAATTTAGGGGTTTTGATTAGGCTTGGACAATTCAAGAAATTTATGAGGATTTTCATTTAATCAAGTGTTGAGCTTAATTGTGGAAAGTTTTACTAAGAGGTAAGTTATGAATTACATAAATGTATATTTTCTTCTTATGAGATGAATTGTTAAATATTCATATACGTTCTTTATGATATGAAATTTTTATTTGATAACCGTCTTAATGTAATCACTTAATATATAAGAATGACTTGGTTATTTTTCTTGGACCAAGATCATGAACGAACCTTTGATACGAATGTCATGGTGTGAGGCAATGAGCTCAGGCAAAGAGCAATCCATCCTTGTACCCATACAAAGACTCACTCTTTCTTGACCAATACAAAAATTTTGAAAATACCTTATTATAATAATCCTTTGATATACATATGTATAGAACGCTTTTCTCAATGAGAGTAAATTCATTGGTCCATGTGCACAATGAGAGCCCAACTGATAGGGTTTTTATCAGTGTTCCACCTAGAGGGGGCCATGAGCTCTAGGCATTTGCCCGCGCAAGCTTATGTGTTACGTTAAGATAGCAAGGCTACTGATACGTTATGATATGATATTAGTTCTATATTATATATGATTTGATAATGTCACCCTTCGCAAGCATTCTTATGTTCTAAATGAGAACCATAATTTAAATTACGATATGATTTGATAGTGCTATTTGTTGTAAGCGCTCATATTCTTTTCCAAATACAAGCTTAAGATTCTTACATGCCCAAGTATATGTATATGTATATGTTCATAATTTGATACTCAGATTCTTGGATTAACGTAAGGCATTATGTTGTTCATATCTTATTGAGTTGAAGACTCACCCCTTTTCTGCGGTTTCAGGTGCTAGTGTAGCTCGAGAGAGAGCTAATCCAGATGATAGAGCTTATTGACTTTTTCTTCACAAGAAGTTTGGATGTAATTATTTTGGGTATTATTTTTGTTATGTATATGTATAATTATGTCTATTGAGAAGTATTCTCTTAGAGCTCCGTAGATAGATGTGAAATGGTTTTGATTTTATTGCCATGGATGGCATTTGTAGACTCTCATTTGTTCTATATTGATGTTAGAACTATTTTTTGATCGGTAGGGAACAAGTGGAGATGTCATGATATATAAAATGATGATTTATGAGATATGATATTTTGCATTGGATAAGTGTATGTTGTTATGTATGAGAAAAGTTTAGTTAAGGGTTCTACGGGTTTATAGTGGCCTTATGTCTACCCTTACCCTAAGACCGTCTCACCGATAGTGTTGGAGTGTGACAAGAATGATGTCAATTAAAGAATAAATAGGCTAAAAATAGCTATTGAGGAATACAAAGAAAATTTAAGAATAATTGTTACAGAAGAATTTTAAAATTGATAACCGACAAAATTATCAGTAGAGAATTTTTATATATTTTTAAGAAGTTTTTGTAGAAATTAATTGAGGATATTTAGAATTAAGATTCTAAAATACTGAGGAAAAATAATTTGAGATTCAATATGAAATTAGAAAGACAAATGGATGGTAAAGGGATTGAAATGATAATAAAATCCGACTTTTAAAAGAATTTATCGATAGACAATTTTTAATTAATTTTTAATAGTAATTTATGCAAATTTCTTTTACATGAATTAATTTTGATGGATTTTGGATTAATTAAAAATAAATTGAAGTATATATGATATTTAAGGTGAGTAAAAATGGATACAAAATAAGAGAGGAATTAAAAGACGTAAATTGTCGATTTTCAGAGTTTTGCCGAAACAGGTTCGGTATAAAAATTTTGTAGCTACAGAGATTGAATAATTAAGTTGAATTGAGATACTAAGGATATTATAAGGTTCCATAGGACTTGAATGTCAATAATTTAAAGACTTAATTGAATAAAATTTAAAAGAATTATGGTAGTAATGGTAATTAAGAAAAATTATGGGCAAAATGTGTAATTATCAAAAGTTATAGGACTCACTAATAAAATATCAATTTGTATCATAAAAAATTCTAGAGAAAACTTGATGAGTTGGCTAGCCAAGTGAATGAATGGAGTGATATTTGATTAAAGATTTTTATGCGTGTTCAAATAGAAAATAAACATTTGGCAATTCTAGAAAATTCCATAATTTTCTACATTTATTTTGTCTAATATATTTGCAATATATAAAAAATAGAATAGATTTGTATTGGAGAAAGGAGGGAGCCAAAACACTAGAAAAAAATAGGCAAAAATTTTCTTCTAACCCAATTATAGAAATCAACTAAAAATAGATAGGAAAGTTGATGAAGGAAGGAGTTTAATGAAGAAAAGTGATAGAGATTAATAGTTAACTATTGGGAGAAAAAGAGAGAATGAAATCCAAGTATTTAATTCATGGTAAAGTCTCCTAGTTTTTAGTTTTTAATTTAATTTAAGAGTTATATGGTTTGATTTGGTAAATAATTGAGCTAATTGAGCTAAAAATGTAAAGAATGGACTATGGTTTAAAGGGGGATTCTGAAACTGTTTTAAAGCAGTAAATTATAGCTAGTATTTCAAAATTTTAATGAATGAATTTGAGGATGATTAAAACATAAAAATTATAGATAAATATGTTATTAGATTTTTGTAAAAGGAATTTCTAAAATTCAAAGTAAGGAAAGAGTTATTAGGCAAAAACCGTGACTAACTCAGAATCAGGGTTTCAAGAAATTTGCTACTGTGTTTTTATTGTATAGAACATTAGAGGTAGAATTAGAAGAAGTATTCAACATAAAAAGTGTTCATTTGTGTCTTATATATAGTCTTGTAAAATGTTTTTTCAATTTGATTTTTGGTTTATGAAATATTGGGTCATAAGTATCACCTGCTAGAATTGACTGATAAATAGAACATAGGTTACTGAATTCTATTGATATGAGGACCTTAGAGTCTGAATTAGAGAAAGTGCTAAACATAAAAGATTTTCATTTATATGTTATCTAAATTTTTATAAAATGGTTTAATTGGAAGAACACAGGATTAATTATAGGTATAAAAACAGGGTATGTTCGGATAGAGATTTCAAAACTGTGGGTTAAATTTGAAAATTCACTAATAATTGTACAGTGATCCAAATAATCTAAAATTTGGCTATGTTATAATATTATGTGTCTATAGTAAATAGGAAAAATAATAAAGGTAATTGGATAAGTATAGATTGAGTTATAAGCTAAATAGTAGAGACTACTAGAATATGGTGACAGGACATAATATGGTTGGTTGTAAGGCTAAGTTTAAATTGACACCATAAATTATGTAATAGTGAGAATAAGGTGAATTTTGGCTATGTTTGAACCTAATATGTCTAGTTTAAATAAAAATAAGAATTGAAGTAAAGGGATAAATGTAGTGAGAGATATGAGTAATGAAACATAGGCTGCCAGTAAAAGTTCTTTATAGGCAAAACCTAAAACTTAGAAAATATAGGAATTTTCTTTAATATAAGTATAAGTAATATAATTTTTATGTTAAATAGTATCTAAATTAATATTAATTAAATATTTAGAGTCGAGAATGAATAAAAGATTGATGTAAACTGAAAAATACAAAGAAATAGAACCAAGGAAAAGGAATAGAAATGTGAAGTGCTCAGTGAGGTGAGTAATGTATATACTCTTAGAGCTCCATGATACTATTGAGTAGGTAGTTGTGTGTGTATATGAATGCTTTGTTTAATGAAAGTTATAAATGATGTGAATAAGTTAATGAAGTAAAGATTATAGAAGTACTATGAATGTTAAAATGTAATTGTGACTTGGTATGCATATATAGAAATGTTTTACATATGACTGTGAGAACTGTGGAGTTGAGGTTACAAGGATGGTAAAAATTTTAGGAGTATAATTTCTATGCAGGTTGTGTAATATGACAAATATATCATGGGATTAGATTGAAAATAGAAGGAAAATCCTGTCACAATTTATGTAAAAGTAATAATTTTTAAGTAAAATTTGATTATTAAAGAATGGTTTTAAGTTTGAATGATTGATGATTGACGTGTTTAAAGGGTTCTACAGGTTTCTGGTGACTTTAAGTTTACCCGTATCCTAAGACCATCATGTTCCAAAAATGGGATGTGACAATATATGTGTGTGTGTGTGTGTGTGTGTGTGTGTGTGTTTGTGTTATTCACTGAGCTTTGTCTCACATTTTTCAGTGGTTTTTTTTTCAAGAGATCGATAGATAAATGCGGTTCCAGCTACAGTCTTCCTCTGCTGCGAACCACATTTTTTTATCTATAGCCTCAGTTTTTGGTATTGAACTCAGTAGAAGCTCCATGGTTTTTGTTTAAAGAATCTGAGTTGTATATATATAATAGAAAGTAATAGCTGTATAATTAATTTCAGTATACTAAAATGTGAGAACTTAATTTAATTTACTTATATGAAAATGTGGGTGTTGTATTGATAATAATTAAAGTGCCTTGTATATTGAATTATAAAATTGTTAAAATAGAGTTAAAGGAATAAGGAGAACATTTAGGAGTGTAGTTTTCTGCAAATTTGATTTTTAATGAAGGGAGGGACAAGTAGATCCCGAGAATATAGTAGAAAATACAAAGAAAATCTTGTTGTTTTTATGTAAAATTCATATATAGGGATTCTATATGTTTAGGGTGTCTTACGCTTTCCTATGCCTTATGATCGTTATATCTCCTGAAATGAGGGATGTGATAATTTATAAACTTTAATTTATTAAATTACTTATTCCATTTCAAGATAAATTAAATTAAAATTGATGAATTAAAAAAAGAATAAAAGTGTAGTAAAATTGTTCCTATGTTTGAAATCAATAGAAAAATAAAAAATGACATTGTTGTAAATAAGGAAACTAAGCAAGAGCAATATGGAAATTACACTATTTTGATGGGACCCACACCTAAATATCTTAAATTTACTAGAAGCTACCAAACTTCTCCATTTTAATGTTGGCCGAAATTCACTTCGAGAATTCCTCTCAAATTTTCTTCATCTTCCAACAAAGTTCTAACAAGAAATCTAAGTTCTAAGGTAAAATTCTTTTCTATATCCTCTAATTTGTCTATATAACTTGTAATTTAAATGATTGTTGAGTTAAAATGAAGAACATGTAACAAGAATAATGGAAAAACTAGGGTTTGATGTTGTAGAATTTTTAATTGAAATTTTCTGCATCTAGGTTAAATTTAGAACAAAAAGTAAAGCCTCTGATTTCATGGCTTTAAGAAAGGAATTTGGAAAAGTGCAAAATAAAAAAGTAGTAGTTTAGATCTTAAATATATGTTTATAAAATAGTTTGGTAAATTTCGAAGTGAGTAATGATATATTAAGCAAACATAGTTTGGAAAGCTCAACAAAAAAAAAACCTATTGTATTTTAGTGTTTTGAGGATGTTAGAGTCCGAATTAGGGAAAATATTAAATATAAAAAGTGTTTATTTATATTTTGTCTAAGAGTTTGTAAAATGATTTTATCATTAGATATATGTGTTAAGAGTTGCAATCAGGTTAGTGCAACCTGCCCAGATGAAAGTTATAGAAGAATAAGGTTGAATTCAAAGAATCACCATAAATCGTGTAGTATAAGAATTGGTAGGACTTTTTGATATATTTGAACTAAAATGTCTAGTTTAATTAAAAAACTGAATTAAAGTAATTGGACATCTGTAGCTCAAAAAACAGAAATTGAATCAAAGCTGCTAGTAATGAATCCTAAAAGAAAATCTTATATTTTAAAATTCTAGAATTTGGGGAAAATGTGAATTTAGTTAAGTAATTAGAAGTTATACTAGAATACATTTTTAATATGATGTCTAATTTGATTATAGTACAAAAAGGAAATTGAAAAGATGATAGAAATGGCAAGATGAGATTAAATGCTACTTGGAAACTTTGAAAACCAAGTTAAAGAGTTTTGGCTAATTTAGCCATTGAAGTAAGTTGAATATATGTTATTATGCATGTATAAAACTTTAGATGAATTGTTGAAAGTCATTTCCTTATTTTGAGTTGAGTGGCCGAAACCTTCCCTTTGAAATTCCTTTGTATTTTCTTTGATTCTAGCCTAATTTTTGCTACCTTATCTTTGAATCGTAAATGTGTTTGACAATGCCATTATGTTAATTGCAATATGAACTATTTATAAAAATTTTGGGCTTTATTAAACTTGTACCAAAACTCAACCAAAATGACTCTAAAGTTATGTACACTAAGTGTTCGATGAAATACCTCTTTGAAATTTTTCATAGGCCTACCAAGCCAATGTCATCATCGCCAGCGACGTTGGCTAGCCAATTTCGTCAGCGCAACTAACCTTCATTGATACTTTTGCACCTAATCCATACTTGATGTTTCATGCTATTTGGCATACCTTATAATGAAACTAATACTTGTTAATTGAATTATATTGCCATTGAATTACATTGTCATTGAATGATTAATGAGTTACCAATGAGCCTATTGATTTGTTAATGGAACTTTATTGTTTTAATTGACTGTTTGTTACTATATTTACTTTACAATACCTATTATATATGTTAGTATAGCAGAACTATTATATAGATGGGGTAGTGAGAGGAAAGCCATCGGTATTATGCACAATGACCTACTAGATAGGATATAATATCCTACCCCTAGCTAGGAAGGGATTTGTCCTAGTTGTAAGGTCTGACCTGTCTTATGTAATTCATACGAGATTGATACGTGATTGATATGTGACATGTATTTGAGACCCTCTATATCTGTTATACGAACATGCCATGAATTTCTTTAATTCATTGAACCTACATGAACTCTCAATGTAATTTATTGTTAACCTTATATGTTTACCGGTGGTTGTCCTTTATTTATTTACAAGTTGGGCATTTGGTGTGCTATTTATGAACCCATCCATTGTTTATAACGTATCTATTTTTACTCACCTAACCTATTGTATAATAATATATATTTGATTCACTGAATATTTTAATACTCACCCTGTGAGTGGTCTATCATTTTCAGGTTTAAGAGTAACGGCAGGTTCCCAATCTTCTTCTTTCTTGGAACCGACAATATTCTTTAGTAATGTAATTATATGTATTGTATTATATTTACACTTTGTAGTTGCTTCATGGTTTTGTATCTAAGCATAGTACTTAAGTAAACTAAATATATGAAAATCCTTATGACAGGAATATGATTAAATGAATAGTAATGGATAAATAGTACTATTCATTCATTTATTCATATTCTCATTCATATTAAGTCCAAATATATATATATATAAGATGTTGGACTTAATATGAATGAGAATATGAACGAATGAATAGTAATGGATAAAAAGGTTGGTATAGCAGGATAAGAAAAAGAGATGTATCAAGGGTTCTACGGGTGTTGGATGTTACAAACTATTCTCACATTTTAGGATTGTCATGTTCCAAATCTGGGATGTGACAAATAAATACCAAATTATCATAAAAAAAAATTAAAATTTCAAGCAATTTCTGAGAAACCAAACAAAACCCAAATAATAACAAAGAAAAACTCGACAAAACTCGAATCATAAAACAACAAAAAAAATACCTCAAAAAATAAAACTATCTTCAATCAAAGAGAGTAACCAATAGAAAAAAAGAAGAAGAAGAGAATTTGGTTGCCATAGAGAGAAAGAGAGAAAAGAAAAAGGAGAGAGGAAGATCCGTGAGGTTTTTCTAGTTTTTGAAAACTCAAAAATGTGACAAACAAAAAACTAAAATCATAAAACAACAAAAAAAAACTAAAAAAACATCATTGCCTTCAATTAAAAAGCAACCGGCAGAAGAAAAAAAAGAGAGAATTTGGTTGCCAAAGAGAAAAAAGAAAAGAAAAGGAAGAGAACGAAAGAAGAGAGGAAGATCATTGAGGATTTTCTGAATTTTAAAAATCATGCGCTAGTGGTGATTTTACTCTCTATCTCATTATCAAACATGAAAGCTTTTGTGAAATAGTCAATGACAAAAAAATAGTTAAAAAAACGTCATTTATTAAGGCGTTAAAGGTAGTAGAAAAGCATTAAAATAAAAGCATTAAAATAAAAGCATTAGAATTTATATTCTCAATGGTTTAATGATAAAAATACCCGTCAAAATAACATCATTTTGTCAATGAGCTAAGGAAGACCAAAATGGTAATATATAAATCCAAAATCAATTTCAAATAAATTATTCATTCCTATCTTTATATCTGATATATAACTAAATCAAAGTTGCTTCTGAAACCGTTCGTCATTGATTAAAAAGATTAAAAACACGAAAACCTAAACTATAAATATTAAATATCACAAAAAAAAAAAAAGAAAAAAAAAATTCTAATATTTTCTAAAAAACCAAACAAAACACAAGCAGTAACATAGAAAAAAAAAATTGATAGAAAAAACTCAAATCATAAAACAACAAAAAATACCTCAAAAAACAAAACTACCTTCAATCGGAGAGTGTAACAAATAAAAAAAGAAGAGAATTTGGCCACCATAGAGAGAATGAGAGAGAGAAAAGAAAAGGAAGAGAAAAGAAAGAAGAGAGAGGAAGATCCGTGAGGATTTTTTGATTTTTAAAAATTAGAAAATTTAACAATAAAAAAATAATTAATTACTATTTCCTCTTTGTAAAAAACCCAATATACTAAGTCACCCCCTAACCTTTCAAAAATATAATAATTCTCCCCTAACAAATGTCACAATATACTACTAGACTCTTCCGTCCAATTTTATCGTTAGTCAACCATAAAATAGTCAACAATGGCAATAAAAAAATAGAAATACCATTGCCCTTTATTTTTAATTAATTAAATTCTATTTTTGCTTTAAAAAATATTTTTTAAGGTCAAAAAATACATTTTCATATGTTTTGACAAATTTAAAAACAAACATAAATAAAAATATTTCTTAAAAATATTTTTATTTTATTTTTAAAAAATAAAAAATTTGAAAAAAAAATAAAAAATAAAAATATTTTTACTTTTTATTTTCAAATTTGTTAAAAATATGAAAATGAATTTTTTATTTGTATTTAAAAATTTAAGAAGAAATAATTTAATTTCTTCTTAAATTATTTTTTTAAATAAAAAATAACAAATAACAAATAAAAAATATTTTTTAAAAAATATTTTTCTTTATTTTTTTTATATTCAAAAAATATGAAAATAATTTTTTTAACCCTAAAAAATATTTTTTAAAGCAAAAATAGAATTTAATTAATTAAAAATAAAAGGAAAGGGTATTTCTGTCTTTTTACTGCCCTTGTTGACCATTTTAGAGTTAACTAATGGTAAAATTGGACGAAAGCGGGTATTAGTATAACGGGACATTTGTCAGGAGGGAGTTAGTGTATTTTTGAAAGGTTAGGGAGAACTTAATATATTTGGTCATTTTACAAGGAAAAATAATAATTAATCCTAAAAAATCTAAATCATAAAATAGCAAAAAAATTGAAAAAATAGAATTGTCTTAAATCAGAGAGCAACCAGCAGAAAAAAGAACAGAGAGAATTTGGCAGCCAGAGAGAAAAAGAAAAGAAAAGAAAGAAGAGAGAGGAAGATTGGTAATGATTTTTGAATTTTAGAAAACCATGTGTTGGTGGTAGTTTTCCTCTCACTCAGACATGACAACTTTTGTGAAATGGTAAAATGACAAAAAGAAACCCTTAAAATAATGTCATTTTATTATGTAGTTAAGGGTAGTAAAAAGGCATTAAAGTAAAAGCATTAGAATTCATATTCTCAAGGGTCTAATGATAAAAATATCCATCAAAACGACGTCATTTTTTAATGATCTGGGGGAGATCAGGAGTGTAAGTTGCGATTATTTACTTGTATGTGAATGACATATTAATATTTGGTACAAATCTTTCTGTAACAAATGAAGTGAAAGACAAATTGGCTAAAGCCTTTAACGTGTCAGATCCTGGTGTAGTAAATGCCATTTTTTATATAAAAATAAGTTTTACAGGGCAAAGTATCACTTAGCCAAGCTCATTACATTGAAAAACTACTTTCTACATAGGAATACAATGAGTGCAAAGTGGCTGAGACACCATATAATCCTACTAAATGACTAAGCGCTAATAAGGGAGCTAATATGAATTAGTTGGATTATTCCAAACTCATTGGTAGTCTCATATATATAATAACTTGCACTAGGCCAAACATAGCCTTTACAGTTGGCATGCTGAGTTGTTTCACTAGTAATCCTAGTCAAGAGCATTGGGATGCCCTCGCGAGATTGATGAGATATAAAGGTATTCTAAACTATACTCTCTATTATAGTGGCCATCCTCTTATCTTTGGAAGGTTTTTTATGATGCACCATAGTGCTTAGAATTAGGAGACAATAAATTAACTAGTGATTATATTTTTACATTAGGTGGAGCAGCTGTTGCATGCAAATCTAAGAGACAGACTTGTATTGCTTTGTCATCTATGGAATCAAAACTATCTACTCTAACTTCAGCAGGAGGAGAAGCAGAGTGGATAAGATATATGATCCTAGATATTCCATTGACTTGTTTAAAGATTAATTTTTTAAGTTTGTTTTGCGATAATCAAACTACAATTTCAATAGTGAAAAACTCATTGTTTAATGGTAAAAGAACATGTTAGGCTAAAACATGTCATGCTGAATTATCTTATAGAAATTGGTATCATCACTATGGTCGATGTGCGATTAAAAGATAATATGGTAGATGCTCTCACAAAGGGACTGAACAAAGATTGAATATTCAAAATTATGGGGGAAATGGGGTTAAAGACCATATAGACATGTTTTAACCTACATCTGCATTATTTTGAATTTTTGAATCTCTTTTTATTGACTAAGATAAATACTTGATAATATTTTATTGATGTCTACAGTTGGTAAGATATATTTTTCACATTTGATGATATATCTTTTTGGGTGAGTTGTCTCACTCCACATATAATGAGTTAATTTATTTCCATTTGAATGTTCCGTTTAGAGCGGTTGTATCATTCCATATTTGATGATGTAACTTAACTAAATTTGAACTTAACAGTTGTAACATTCCACATAAAAACATGAAATGATTTTTTTTTTGAAAGAAACTGTTTAGATCTTATTCTTATAAAAAAAACTTGGCATAGATACTTATTGGTATTGACATTAATGTATATTGTTATTGACATTGATGTATATTGATATTGATGCTTATTGACATTGGTATATGATTATTTTCAAACATTATGGTATTGTGTTAAGTTTTTTTGGTGGAACTAGATACTTTAAATTGTTACACAATTAATTGGATTCACACGAAATTTATATTTGATAACTTATAGGAAATGACGAAAATAGAGAAACAGATCTTGACTGGAATTCTGAAGAGAATGATCTACTTGACAGATAATTTCTCTATAGTTATGGAATATGAATAAATAGTTTATTTGCATGTAAAACTGCCCATTTTGATTGAGTTTAGTTAATTTTTAAAACTCTGTTTTGATTCACTTATTAGTGAAACTTATTGATTTAGAGTTTAGTTTGATTTTAAAATTCATAGTGTGTTTAAAGAATGCATATTTTTAAGTAATGAATCTTTTTGTGATATAAATGATTCAATATTTAATTTGAACATTACATTATCTATTTATTAGTTTATGTTATATGTAAAATATAGAAAGAGATTGTTAGATATTTAATAATAACTCTAAGTATGTTCTAATATAAGTATAATAAATAATAAATTTTTGTAATGTATTTAATGGGTAAGAACACATTAATTAGTAAATTTTAGTTTATCACTATATATATATATACTAGTCGAAAATAATATACTAATTATTTTAAATTAAATATTTAGAATGTAATATTTAAAGTAATTGCATATTGCCCTAACATTATTTTGGCTAATTCTAATTTTATAAGCATATATATATATATGACCTCAAGTGAGGTCAGGTGAAGGAAATCAAGATGTTGTGTACAACGACCGGTACCACATTTGCAGCTTCAATTAAAAGAGGGATGGAATTTTGGAGCTTTCTTTTTAACTAATTGCTCTTTCAATTTACTCTTTCCGGCGAGCTACATACTGTTTCCGGCAGTTGCTTTTAGTTTGTAGAAGATGGGTCGGAGGCATAGTGGAGGTGGCGGCCGTTTAGTTGACAGGAGAAAAAAAAAAAGACAATTTTGTAATTTGGTGAATTACGGTTTTAATTTAATTTAATTCATTTGATTTTTTTTAAATAATATTAAACAAAATATATAACATTAATTATTTAAAAAAATTAACATTACAGGTAATATGTTATAAATGTAACTTTTAATTATGTGCAGAATATATTGCCTTTTATTTTTTCAACGATTAGGATTTAAAATTGATGATTTAAAAGTTAAAGGGAGACTGGTTTATCAGTGTACCATATTTACTATAGAATTAGCTTTATATGTGAAGTCACTTATTAATTTCTTTTTATATCATTATGTTTCTAAAACTCTAAATTAAATTATGACTTAATGCAATTAAAATTTTAAATTAAAGTAGAATAACACAAATAAAATAAAAAATAATTGAAAAGATATTTCATTTTCGAAAATAGATAAGTTCTAATTGGGGATTAAATTAAATTTTTAAAATAAAGAATTTAATTAAATGTAATTGGCTATGTTATAGTTAGGAGTGAGCAAAACCGAAAAAATCGAAAATCGAATCGAACTTAATTTAGTCGATTAAATTTGATTCAAAATTTGGTTTGATTTGATCAATTTTTTTAAAATATTCTGTTAATTCGGTTAGGTTTAATTTTTTTAAAAAAATTTAAATAATTGAACCAATCGAAATATTTATATATTTATTTAAAAATATATATTAATAATTTTATATTTATTTTATTTAAAAAATCAAAATAACCAAATAACTGAATCGAAATATGTTGATTTAGTTTGCTGTGATCTAAATTTTATTTAATTCGATTAAATCAAATTTTTAAAATTTATAATTTAATTTAATTAATTTTAAAAAATTTAATTTAATTCAAATCTAACCGACGGATTCATCATCCCTAATTATAGTGACTGTACTAATTTATCCTTAAAAAAAAAAAAAAAAAATTAATCTTATTTAAAAAGGCTTTTTAAATCATTAATTTTTTTTTCGTTATTTTTTAAAGTTCGGGATCCAAGTGCTAATATAACTGGATATAGCATAGGGTTTCCGTAAAATCATATAAAACCAGGTAGTTATGTTGGCAAAATGCCCTATGCATTTCTGAAGGGGGTTTGAATCGGAAATTACATTCAGCGATAATCGGCCATTCATTTTATTTTCCCATTTTTATTCAAAATCTCAAAACTTAGTTTCTCAGCTTCAAATCATGGGTTCAGGTGCTGCCTTTATCTCTTTGTTTTTTTTTTCTTAATTATTTTTTTTTTCTCAAAATCAATCATCACTACTCAGTAAATCTCTAGGGCTTTAATCGGGAAAAAAAAGTGTAATTATAGTTGTCTTAATATTATTATTATTATTAATAATAAGAATAATGAGAATGTGCAGATGCAGATATGGAGGATTATGGGTTCGAGTACTCGGACGAGGAGCCTGAAGAGCAGGATGTTGACATTGAAAACCAATATTACAATTCCAAAGGTTTTCTTATTTTTTTTCTGAACTTTTGAATTTATTGGAAAATTTCCTTGTGAAACTATTTATAGTTGGGCAAAATTGTTCGATTGTTATGTTTAATGCTTTGTTTGAAAGCAGTCGATCACTCGATCACTGAGCTAGTAACCCAATGGCTATATTTAATGTTAAGTTGACGTTGCAAATTTAGCTAGTAGTGGTTTTAGCTATACTGGTGCAATGATAAACTCGGTGTCTAAGAATGAAATTCCTTGAAAATTTAACTTTTATGATTAGAATATGTGAAATATCTTAATGACATCTAATCAATATTTTGGACACCACTTTTCTTTGCAGTTGTATGATTATTTTCATTGACTGGCTTCATTAATTCATTTAATTTGCACTTAGATTTTACAACTTTTTAAAATTCATTGGAGAATCTAATTGTTGAATGATGCTCTCTCTGTGTAGGGAACTTTGTGAAAAATTATCAGCTTTGTTCTTTATATATTTTACTAACCTATCTTTTCTTTTTCATTTTAAAAAAGGTTTGGTTGAAACAGACCCAGAAGGAGCACTTGCAGGTTTTGCTCTAGTGGTTAGCATGGAACCAGAGAAGGCAGAGTGGTGAGTACTATAGAACTTTTAACATTAACTGTGATGTTTTTTTTTGTGTTATGGTCCACTTTTTATCTTGAAAATATGGTATTCCATTTTATCATTTTTTTTCGCTCTCATACTTAATTTTCCAATTTCGATAAGTATCAAGGTTAGATTAGAATGTTGGAAGAGGGTGCAAGTAAATGTTATGTACATTTTTAGGAATTGACTTTAGGTAATAAAAAAGGTTCATCTTTTAAGCATGATAAATTGATATAAGTTTTG
This sequence comes from Aleurites moluccanus, assembly GCA_948193065.1. Lineage (NCBI taxonomy): Eukaryota > Viridiplantae > Streptophyta > Magnoliopsida > Malpighiales > Euphorbiaceae > Aleurites > Aleurites moluccanus. The sequence continues at coordinate 44,234 of CANXYC010168283.1, read as the reverse complement.
TTCTAGCCTAATTGGAGTAAATGCTGTATAAGTTATAATTAACATGATAAATTGTTGTAATTTTTTTAAACATACTTTTTGCTTTGAACGCCTATTTTTTTGTGGTTCCAGAAAATCTGGAAATCTTGTATATAACCATTGCTTGTAGTCAGAAAAACATATAATATTTTGAATTTTTGTTGGCTCAATTTCCCCGTTGGACAAACTAGACCTTTATTTTGTAAGTAGAAAAATATAAGAACCTTAAATTACATCGTAATTATTGCATACATTTTTTATTCTTGCTATTTTCTGTTATTGAATTGTTGGATGCATTCATCTTTTTTGAATTGTTGCAGAAACTTAAACTCAATTTATAAAATGCCTGATTAGCAAAATCTTTGATTCTTAAATTTAATCTTTTAATTATTTTTTGTTTGGTCATTTTGCCTTGTGTGATTAGAAATAGCAATGACAAATCTTGAAATCTGCCTCTGAAATGGTTTGTGAACTTGTGAAAATAGCAGACTAGATCTCTTGAATACTATATTGGTTCAACAGAAACTCGGCATGTTTAGCATCTTGAACCATGAAGGTAGACTCATCTGTTCCTGTGGTTTTCATTGTTCTTCTTCCAACTTTATTTGTATAGTTTCATTATAATTTTGCAATTTGAAATTTCACTTCCTTGACCTCTTCCCTTACCAAAATATCTTCTGTAGTTTCTTCTTGGAAATTTAGTTGCCTTAATGTTTTTTCTTTGTTTACTTGTGTGTTAAAAAACTCCATAGAAATGAGGATAGTTGTTTCCATTGTCCTTAAAGCATCAGATTCTTGTAGGATTCATTGATTTTATGTTAAACTTCCATCTGTAGTAACCTTAGAGAAATCTTTGACAAGCATGGCAGTTAATGAGGCCATGTAATGGCCTGATTAGAAATTGATGTATCATTTGATTCCTTTTCTAACAGCGTGCTTGATATGTAGTACTTGCTTCTGTGCTTTGTATTCTCTTGGAAGGCAATTCCATATTTTTTTAATTATAAAAAACATGTTGCTTTGGCTTTTCTGATTACATTATGTAGTCTGGTTGCCTATTTCACTCTTCTTCCTCGGCTGTTTGCTCTGTAACCCTTGTGGTACTTATTTCTATCCTTTTATGGGTTCTGTGGGCCAAACTAGGTGCTTGTTTTGGGCCCTTTTCTTGTTGCATGGGCTCCTCCACATTTTTTTTCTGCCTTTCTACTTTTACTGGTACTAGTTTTGCTTCCTAAGGATCTTAACAGGAAAAGAGAAAAGAAAAGAGGCTCAAGTGGTCTCTCCGAAGTCATGTTTAGACCATAAAACCTAGGTCAACCAAGAAGGATATGTATAATATCCATGGAATTGTGTTACATTAGATAAACTCATTAAAAGCACAATAAGAAAAGAAACAAGATGACTCTCCTTCTGAAAGCAAATGAATAGCAGTTTTATTTATCGATATATATGGTCTTGGACCATCAATTGTCTTTTTTACAGAGCGATGCTTGCTTGACCTACCCCTATTTTGTCATTTGTCAAAGCTCAAGGACAAATGAGTTATTGAGTTGGCTAGCTTTCTCATTCAACTTTTTTTATTGCATGGACATCATCCCCTGTAAGATAATGTTATCAACATGACAATTGACAATTAGAAACATTCTCCTCCTTTCTTCTTGATAAATAAGAATGATCTGCTTTGTTTGGTTGATAACATAACTTGAGATATTTAACCAAAAGAGTTATTGATGCTGGGTTTCACACAATATCCACAGCAATCATGAGCATTTTAGTTAGATGTCTGATATCTTATATATGCTTTCAATCTTGATCTTGGATGTATTAAGAGTCGAAGAACAGAAATAAGTGAAGCATCCAGATCATTCTCTTTCAATCATTAAAGTCATGCACCCCATATCCAATTGTTTATCAATTTCTTTAAACAAATTACCAGAAACTGGAATATTCTGGCATTGACTTTAAACTACCTAGGACAGGTAGGATTTGTAAGAATTTTAATATCTGAAATTACATGAAAATATTTGCAAAATTAAAGTAAAAGATTCCAACTTTTACACTTTGATTTTTTTTGTGTTCTTTCATGTACCTAGGTTTCAGTGGGCACCAAATAGGCTGGGGTACCTTTGTAAAAACCCCAATAAAGCAATGCTGAAAATCTTTGAAAATAGTTGCCTATTTGTTCTATTCTGTGGCTGTAATAGATTGCGTAGCACTATGTGTAGAAACATGCTTACAATTCATAATGCTTATTAGCCTGAACCCCTAAATGGGAAAATATAAATATGTTACTTTGATTAGGACTAATTAAACAAAGCCATGTGATAAATGCTAATAAGATGTTTGAACCAAAAATAAGGAATTTGGACACCTTAACTTGGTTAGTACTTAGTAGTATAATCTTATTCTAACTAGTATACAACTGGATGACTTGACAAAGTGTTGGCTTGCTTGAAATTATTTACAATTGTAAAGGTTTGTCATCAATCTGAAGATGAATTCCTTGTGGATTATTATCCTAATATATATCAGTATGATTGAACAACATAATAGATCCTTTTTTCCATCTAAAGGCAATATGGGTTCTGCATATATTTGGGAATGATATATACAAGTCACTGTTCATTCACATAATAATAATTTCTTATTCTTCTCTAATGTTTAATAATTTGCTGCATTCCAAAATAGACTTTTGAAAGAGTGAAGGGGGTTTGCTTGAAGGGATTGGGAATCAAAAGGAACTGGGACCAGGCACTTCTATATTCTTTTGTCCATGCTCATGTTTTGTTATGCTAATTGCTGTTTGAAACAGAAGATATAGGGGGTGTTTGGGTGTAAACGGAATTTTGGGAAACAGAGTTTTAAAAACGCCGTTTCAAAATAAGCTGGCATATCTAGCTTAAATTTTTTCTTTTTTTAAGCTTCAAAATGCCGTTTTGAATTAATCTGCCAAACACTCCAAAATTCCGTTTAGCGTTTTTTAAACTTCAAAACGGCATTCGATGTCCATTTTAAGGACATCCAAACACCCTCATAGTTGGAGATATGTTACAGTTAATGTGTCTTCTATCACCTTACTGTAATGTGTATTCAATCACTCCTTACTCCCCCTCTTGTTGTTCATACATTCTTAAATGAGATTGCTTCACTTATGCATGCTTGTTAACATACTGACGTAGAACTGTTTATTTGTTTCAAGCTATTGTTTTCATATTCAGATAATTGTTCTTCTTCTTCTTATCAGGGGATTCAAAGCACTGAAGCAAACTGTTAAGCTTTATTATCGTTTGGGGAAGTATAAAGAAATGATGGATGCTTACAGAGAGATGCTCACTTACATTAAATCTGCAGTCACACGTAATTACAGTGAGAAATGTATAAACAACATCATGGACTTCATTTCTGGATCAGCTAGTCAGAACTTTGGCCTCCTGCAAGAATTTTATCAGACCACCCTTAAGGCCCTGGAAGAAGCAAAGAATGAGGCAAAATATTTAAATAAATATTTTGTGTTGCTGTTTATGTGAGGATGCTTATATAGTTCTCTCTGCTGCAGAGACTTTGGTTCAAGACAAATCTTAAGCTCTGCAAGATATGGTTTGATATGGGTGAATATGGGCGGATGAGCAAGGTTCCTTGTCATAATTCCGCGAGCTTAATATTTCTTTTGTCTGTACTAATATTATTTATCATATTAAATTTCTTTGCATGTCCAGATTCTGAAAGAACTTCATAAATCTTGTCAACGAGAAGATGGTACTGATGACCAAAAGAAAGGCAGTCAACTTCTGGAGGTATATGCAATTGAAATTCAAATGTACACTGAGACCAAGAACAACAAAAAGCTGAAGGTAATGATTTTCCATTGTTCTCTTGGTGCTTGCACTCATGTATTGAGATGAGCTTTCCTCATCTCCAGGAGAATTTATTTCCAAAAGAGTCCAATGGAAGAAAATCCATAGGAGTTAACTATGTTTAAGGGTGTTAAGTGATTGACAAAATGTTTCAGCCCTGCTTTAAAATGATGTCCTGTTCAAATAACAAGCTTATTATGTTATCAGTTGGAAATTTGATAATGAACTTGAAATTTTGTAAGTATGCTAAGGATAAGGTAATTAATGAGATAATCTCGTACTTTTGTATGAAACTAGCATTTGGTTCACCATGTACTTGTTGAAATTAAGTAAACTAGAAAATTATATTGAAAGCAATTCATAACATGTATGTTTACACACGCTAGGCAGGAATTTCTGTTATGGAATCTGCAGATAACTTGGTACCTATTTGCTTAATCTATGGTGTCTGAATGGCAAAACTGTGTTTGGCGCATCCCAAAACCATGAAACTGGGTGGCTGCTGTCAGTCTTGAGAACAGAATGCCAGGCAGGCACTGAGATTTGATGTGAACTACTTTGTTTCTGGGCCTCTTCATTAATGTAGCTGGACCTTGGTATCCAGGATGTACTGTGTTAATGTTCAAGTAGGACATGCTTGTGAATGCATTGATAGTTGTTTGCTGAAAATTTAACTGGATCTAAAATTGTAAGACATTTGCTGTTTGTTCCTGACATCTCTATGACAGTTCAGTTTCTCTGCTTGATTGATGCGTCCTGATTTTCATGATGTTTGTATTGAGGTTTGAATTCTTTCATGATGAGTATATGATGATGTTTCTGTGTTTTGGCTTACCAGCAATTATACCAAAAAGCACTTGCCATCAAATCAGCAATTCCACATCCAAGGATAATGGGGATAATTCGAGAATGTGGTGGGAAGATGCACATGGCAGAGCGTCAATGGAATGATGCAGCAACAGATTTCTTTGAAGCTTTTAAAAACTATGATGAAGCTGGGAACCAAAGACGCATACAATGCCTAAAGTATGTTCCCCATCTCTTCCTATCTTCTTTTATCCCCTATTATTTTCGCACACATAGAAGTATGGCTCTGAAATGTGGAAGAGATTAATGTAAAGCACTAGATTTATTGGGAACACAAATCTGAACTTCGAAAGTGAAAAATAGCAAAACTGATTTTATATATCGATAGGTTAACGTATTGAGCAAGTGTTAGAGAAATGGGGAGAGAAATTTTTTTCTCGTTTTCTTAGATAACCTATAGTAAATAGCTATGCCTCTACACTTTGGTTGAGTGGGGGAGGAAACCAACCTGTATATATATATATATATATTTGGTTAGAGTGAAGAGAAAAACTCAACCATTGAGAAGACAAGTTACTTCTTAAATCATGCATGATAATGGAATGTGTTTGTTAGAGCTGTGATGCTTTAACAATTCAGTAATTAGGATTTAGGGTTTTAAAAGAGAAAATAAAAAAATTCATAGAAAGACTCGAGAGAGGAGAGAGAAATAGGAAAGAAAGGGAGAATTTAGAGAAGAGAGAAATTATGATTATTATTGATTCCAGAATGATGAGGCTATATCGAATCCAACCTTATATACAAGTGTTGTAGTACAATTGTACTACTCTAAGTAGTTTTAACTGCTTATAACTACTTCTAGATTCTAGGGATAGTCTCCTATTCTGTTTTAATAACTCCCAGCTATACTACAAGTAGTAATCACTGTTACTATACTACTGCTTGTTACAGGATTATTTAACCCTTTTAACAGAGTTAACTACTACTAACATACCTGGAACTATTGCTAACCACTAAAGTCCTTTTTACCTCTTGAACCTTTTCCTATGATATGTGACAATACCCCCTCCATTAGCTCTTTCTTGTCCCCAAGTTGGATATGCCCTTTTGTTGCAAGTTGGTGTGTAGCCTCTGTTTCAACAAGTATTTGATGCTCTCATGGTCAGTTTTAATGAAAAACTGACCTTGTTCCAAATAGTGCCTCCATTTGTTAACTGCAAATGTGATAGCAAGCAACTCTTTCTCATAAACTGATAAAGCACTGCTCCTTGGTCCAAAAGCCTTAGAAATATAAAGGCAATTGGATGCCCTTGCTGCTGTAATACTGCTCCCATCCCCCAATTACTTGCATCTGTCTCTACCGTAAATGGTTTGGAGAAGTTGGGTAAGGCCAGCACAAGCGCATCAGTTATTCTGTTCTTAAGAACCTGAAAAGCCTGTTGAGCCTCTATGCTCCATTTAAAAACATCTTTCTTGAGTAATTCCGTTAAAGGTCTGCTAATGATGCCATAATGTGAGATAAACTTCCTGTAATACCCTGTTAGCCCTTAGAACCCTCTCAATTCCTTGACAGTAGTAGGGACAGGCCAATCCTTCATAGCTTGGATATTTTTCTGGTCAGTAGATACCCCTGCTCTTGATATATTGTGCCCAGAATACTTTAATTCCTTCTGCGCAAATGAGCATTTAGAAAACTTAACAAAAATGGTTTGTTTTCTCAATGTCTGTAGGACAATTTCAAGGTGCTGAATATGATCTTCCCAAGTATGGCTATAGACTAAGATGTCATCAAAGAAGACTAGGACAAACTTCCTTAAGTAGGGTTGAAATATATGGTTTATGAGGGCTTGAAAGGTAGCTGGTGCATTGGTTAGGTCAAAGGGCATGACTGTAAATTCAAAGTGCCTGTGTGTCCTAATGTTGTTTTAGGTATATCCTCTAGTGCCCTCCTAATTTGGTGGTATCCAACCCTTAAGTCCAATTTAGAAAATAATTGTGCCCCTTGTAGTTTATCCAATAGGTCATCAATAATAGGAATGAGAAATCTGTCCTTAATGGTATTGTCATTCAACTTTCTATAGTCTATACAAAACCTCAAAGTACCATCTTTTTCCTTAACTAAAAGCACAGGTGAAGAAAAGGGACTGGTGCTGGGCTGAATTACCAAGTTTTGTAACATCTCAGTGACTAGTTTCTCAATTTCTTGCTTTTGGAAGTGTGGATACCTATAGGGTCTATTATTGATAGGTTGAGGATTAGGTAATGGTGGTATAGAGTGGTTGTGACTCCTAAAGGGGGATAGATTCTTAGGTTTTGAAAATACATCCTTGTAAGTTTCTAGCAACAAGTCTTAGTTTGGATTAATTTGCCTTGGTACTAAATCAGTTGTTGGTTTTGAATGTACTAATTTTCTATGTTACAGATGTTACAGAGGTTGAGGGTTGCTGGTAGTTCAAGAATACAAGGGTTAGGGTTTGTTGTAGTAAGAATGTTGTAGGTGTTGAGGTTGGTTATCTTAGGAACTGCTGCGGACTTAATGCTGCAGATTCAAAATAGTGGAGTCTGGAAATCCTGTCCTCTATTTTTCAAGATCATGTTTGTACCCTTCCTGCTACTGTCATGAGTGATTCCCTTGAGTGTTAGTGGAGTGCCATTTAAGTGGAAAGAAATACTGGGTATGGCAAAATCAAAGAGAATGGGGTTAAAACTCCTTAGCCAATCCACCCCTAAAATTACATCAAACCCTCCAAGTTCCAACACCCTCAAATCAAATTTGAATTTATGAGTTTGCATCTTCCATTGAAAAGTCTGACATTTGTAGTTACAGATTAGGTTCCTCCTATCAGCAACTTTAATTGTAGTTGCAAGAATCTTTATTATGGTTAACTTCAATTTCTTGGCCATTTTATGATCTATGAAACTATTATTACTTCCACTGTCTATCAAAATAACCAATTGTCTATTTTGATAGTTTCCTAAGATCTTTATTATCTCAGCTCCCTGACTTACTTCAATGGCATGCACAGACAACTCTGGCTCCTCTCCCATAAACCCTTCTTCTTCCATATCTCCCTCCCCCTCATTTTCTGTTTCCAATTCTGGTTCTATTTTGGAGGTCAGGGCTGCTAGGGTTTTTGGTTTGCATTGGTGTCTAGGGAAATATCTTTCCCCACATTTTTAACATTTTTTGGTAGAGTTTCTATTAAAAGGGGGTGGTGGTGGAAAAGTTCTCGGGGAAAAATGGGTGATTTTGGCTGAGGCTGCAGGGTTGTTGTTGGAGCTGGTAGTGGGTTATGGTGTTCTTATAGCTAGATTATCTGGTTTTGGAATGTAGTATTGTAATTGTGTTTGAAGCATTGTAGGAGTAGGGTTTGGCTTGATTGTATGTTGGTCTTGAATTCCATTGATTTGGCTGGTGAATTTTAGGGTTTTTGTTAACAATCCTTTCCTGTAGCCTTGCTATTTCTACTGTCTTAGCAATAGAATTAGGTTTCATCATTCTGACCACCAATTGAATTTCCTCCTTTAATCCTCCACTGAATCCAGATATGAAATAAGCTTCCCTAAGTTTAGGCATGTGTCTCTCTAATTTAATTCTTAAATCTTCAAATCTGTCCAAATATTCCTCTACTGTCCCCTCTTGTTTCAGTTTCATAAATTCCTCTACAATGTCATATATTTCATCTTCCCTAAATCTCTCACACACAGCATTCTCAAATGCTTTCCAAGAATTGGATTATCCCCTATTCCAGTTATGAAACCAAGAATCAACTTTCCCTTTCAAATACAAACTGGCCAATCCTATTCTCTGCTCTTCAGGAACCTGGTATATGTCAAAGTATTTGACACATTTTTTTAACCAGACTCTTGGTTCTACCCCTTCAAATGTTAATAGTTTCACTTCAGGGAAAAAAGAATTTTTACCTGCAAAGTGATCTGTAGTGACCCTTGGGTTTGATTGTACTGCCTGTGATTGAGTTGTATCCACACTGGTACTGCCTATCCAGCCCCCAGGAGGATTTGGCAGTAAGCCGCTTTCCCTAATAGCTAAGCTTCTATTCCCTCTTGCTTCTCCTTCATGGCTGCCAATTGCCTCTTTCCCTTTGTCCAGTGCCACTCTGCTCATGAAACCCCTTAGTTCATCAAACAATTCTTTGTTCTTGCTATTGTTTGATCTGACCTTCTCCTTGATTTCCCTTACTTCTTTCTTGAATTCCCTAAACTCTGTCATGTTCTTCAGAGTTGTTTCATGGAGGAATCGATATTGTTCTTCCAATTCAGCCATCCTTACTCCTTTATTGCTCACTATTATTGATTTTGTCATGATGTACGGCTAACAAAAGTTAATTGCATAGTGAATTGCTCTATCCTAGCTGCTCTGATACCAAATGTTAGAGTTGTGATGCTTTAACAATTCAGTAATTAGGAATTTTGGGTTTTAAAAGAGAGAAAATAGAAGAATTCAGGGAAAGACTCGAGAGAGGAGAGAGAAATAGGAAAGAAAGGGAGAATTTAGAGAAGAGAGAAATTCAGATTATTATTGATTCCAGAATGATGAGGCTGTATCGAATCGAGCCTTATATACAAGTGTTGTAGTACAATTGTACTACTCCAAGTAGTTGTAACTGCTTATAACTACTTCTAGATTCTAGGGATAGTCTCCTATTCTGTTGTAACAACTCCCAGTTGTAATACAAGTAGTAATCAGCTGTGTTATTCACACTGTTACTATACTACTGCTTGTTACAGGATTATTTAACCCTTTTAACAGAGTTAACTACTACTAACATACCTGGAACACACTGTTACTATACTACTGCTTGTTACAGGATTATTTAACCCTTTTAACAGAGTTAACTACTATTAACATACCTGGAACTATTGCTAACCACTAAAGTCCTTTTTACCCCTGAACCTTTTCCTACGGTATGTGACAGTGTTCTCCCTCTCTCTCAACTCTGATGATTGAAATACAGCTATTTGTGTGCATGGAGTTTTCTTCTGCCCAGCTCCCCCTCTACAGGATGCTTTTTTGGGGACATATGTAAAGTTGCAAATAAGTAGTGTAGTTACAGATTGGCAGAACTGTACCTCTACCTTTATGTACTAATTCATAGCATTTGGATGGTAATACAAAGTAATTTGGACCTTAAATGGAAGAAATTTAATTTTGTAAGCTTCGTAGAGAAGTTAGATGGTCAGTACACTTTATCTGTTTAAAACATGGTGTGTGCTGCTTTTGCATTGCATTCATTGTGCATCATCAATATGATTTCTCGTTACATTGAGAACTTCCAGTACACTGTTTTAGTATGTGTAATTATCTTAATCATCATGACTGACAGATACCTGGTTCTGGCTAACATGTTGATGGAATCTGAAGTGAATCCGTTTGATGGTCAAGAGGCAAAGCCGTAAGTACTTTCATGCATCGCTAAGAGATCTGCTTCGCCTCTCTGTCTCACTTGTACGTATCTGTTATGATGATTACCGTTCAGATATAAAAATGACCCTGAGATTTTGGCAATGACAAACCTCATAGCGGCATATCAACGAAATGAAATCTTGGAATTTGAGAAAATCCTCAAGGTAGGCTAACATATTTTTATGGAATTTTGTTATAACTTGTTACTTGTGCCTCTTCTTGTTTTTAAGTTGCTAATTGGATTTTCTGCAGAGTAACATAAGGACAATAATGGATGATCCATTCATACGGAATTATATTGAAGATCTATTGAAGAATGTCAGAACTCAAGTACTGCTCAAGCTTATTAAACCTTATACAAGAATCCGAATTCCTTTCATTTCAAAGGTGAAGTCCTTTTGTTTCTTTCTCACTACCTCACAAATTCTTTCAATGCCATTGTTTTCTTGTTAATTATGAAGATCTTATCACTGGACTAAGATTTTTGTGAACTTGGTCAACTTACAGGAACTCAATGTGCCTGAAAAAGATGTTGAGCAGCTGTTGGTTTCACTGATATTGGATAATCGTATTGATGGATATATTGACCAAGTGAACAGGCTATTAGAGCGTGGAGACAGGTATTTTCTCATCAATCTGCTTTTCTTTTCTAGTTTTCTGATTGATTGGAAGCTCATTTGAATGTTCATGTGTATGCTTTATTATCACTGCTCCTTGGGCATAATTATCATCGTCACTGTAAAATGTCGTGCAGGTCAAAGGGAATGAAGAAGTATACTGCCATCGATAAATGGAACATGCAACTTAAATCACTTTATCAAACTATCAGCAACCGTGTGTACTGAGATTATGTAAGTAGCTAGTGTGATTTCCATGTGGGGAAGGTATTTCCGAGTATTTTGGTGGTATCAACAACATAGCTTTTCCTCTCTGTGGACCATAATGTTAAAGAAGGCTACTTGTAGAAGTAATCATTTAGGTCTGAGTTCCTCTGTGTTTTTATAACTGATGCATTTTGAAGAAAATGAGTAATGACAGTAGAGAATGAATAATCTGTTAGTACTCATAATTTTGTTACTGAGAAAATTTCAGTCTTACATGGACTAGTCTGACAGGTTGGGCGCCTATAATTTACAATCTGTTAATTGGTTCGGTGAAATGATTTGGTCACTGGGTTCGGTTGAATGATTTTTTTTCTCTATCAGATTGATTGGTCTGTGTTTTTATTGCTGATGCATTTTAAAGAAAATAAGGGGAGAGAATAATATATAATCTATAACAATTCAGTTCTGTAATTTGGTTCTTTTATTTTTTTATTTTTTAAATTAAAATCCATGGGTTTATAATTGAATGTCCAGCACACTCATGTTTGGTTTGATGACTAAATTTCATAAATTTATATAGTACAAATTTGTCCTTTATTTAAAACAAGTAACTTTGATTTTGATCTTGTTAGTATTACTCATTGAACCCATTTTATGTCATAGAATGGATAAGTTATGGTCTTTTAGAGTTGCGTTTATTTTTAGGTCTGTTTATTTTTAGTTCTGTTTGATTTAACTGTGAATGAGTAGTGGTTCATAATATGCAATTATAAATAATTATAGAGTGATAATTTTGGAATATTTAATAATTTAGTGGTTGAAACTGTATAAAATATTTTTTATTGTTTAATTTTCTAGAATGTTCTAAATGGTCAAAAAATAAAAATAAAAATAAAATATTGTTCTGAAAAATATTTTCTATTAAACAATCGGGTTTGGAGTCTTACAAGTAGTTTAGAAGAGTTGGAAAGTTGGGGGTTTACAAGAAGTGTAAACATGCATCTTACTATATATATATATATATATATATATAAGGGAAAAGTATATATAAATACTTTATGATTTTGTATTTTTAACATTGGAAATTTGTGAAATTTTTTATAACTATACTTTAGTGGTATTTTGTTTACGATATTAAAGTTATTGACATGTCATCCATGTGACTACATATAAAAAGAAATTAAATTATTTCTTCTTAAAATTTTTAATACAAATAAAAAATTTATTTTCATATTTTTAAAAAATTTGAAAAATAAAAAGTAAAAATATTTTTTTAACAAAATATTTTTTATTTTTTAAAAAATAAAATAAAAATTATTTTTATTTATTTTATTTTCAAAGTTATCAACAAATATAAAAATATATTTTTCAACCATAAAAAAAAAATTTTAAAGCAAAAATATGATTTAATTAATTAAAAAATAAAATAAAAGGATATTTATATCTTTTTACTGTTATTTGACCATTTTAGAGTTAATTAACACAAAATTAGACGAAAAGATCTTATAATATATTATGACATTTATTAGAAGGGAGTTAATATATTTTTGAAAGGTTATGGGAGTTAATGTATTAGGTCATTCTACAAAGGTGAAAATTATAATTAATCCTAAATAATATAATAGAATAAATTTTTGTCTAACCGAAAATTTTGTAATTTAATTATTAAAAATTAGTATAAAATTTTGTTGATTAAAAATTATGTAATTTAATTATTAAAAATTGGTATAAAATTTTATCAATTAAAAATTAGTGTAAAATGATATTTAGTTGATTTAATTGTCAATATTAAATTTATAAAATAATATAATAAAAATCAATTAAAAATTTTATTTTAAAATTTTAAAATCTTGTTAAAATTTTATCGACTCAAATTTAATTATCCTTATTTTTTTTTTTTTTGGCTTGGCGCCATATTAGTGATGATATGATGTCACATGAATGATACGTCATTAATTTTAACACCATTAAATAAAATATCACTAAAATATTTAATAGTAAAAATTATAGATTTTAATTTATTACAAAAAAATTTCACAAATCCCAAATACTAAATGCCCAAAATCAAAGGAAATTGATTTACACTTTCTCCTATATAAAAAAGTGAAAGTGTTTGATTTAATTATTGAAGTGACTTAGTGTTAGTTGATTTCAAGAGCTAAATTTTAAATTTTTTTTCTATTAGTTAATAACTAATAATATATTTTTTACTATATTATCACTTTATAAAAAATTATGATTAATGAAATTACTTTTCTCAAATTAATTTTTATGTAATGCGTTTATTTAGAATTATTTAAAAATAATAAATAATTATTACAATATTATTTATAATATTTGAAATTATTATTATATTTACATTTAAAAAATATTATAAATATATATAAAAATTAAGTGTATGCATATATTCATATGGTCATTTTTTTACATGTAAAAAACAATAACTAAATTTTTACAAAATGATTTAATATTTATAAAAATTTTGTAGTTGTTGATATGTAAAATGATGATATATATATATATATATATATATATATTATTAAATGTTAATATTATATCTGATTGCTAATTAAACATAAATATAGTAAAGATAAAAAAAAAAAAGTGATAATTTAGATATTTAATTTATTATTTCAGATAATTGGATATAGCCTGTAATAAAGATTACATTGTCTCTAGTATGACCTGAAACTAAATCCACTAAGTTAGGATTTATCCATTTAGTCCAACTATATATAATATTAGTAGAAAAATGATTGAATTGAAAAGATAAAAGTGTTATGGTGTAAAATGGCAAAAATGAGATTTAGAGGTCTGAAATTTCTAAACTCTAAGAGATTTGGAAATTCCTAAATCCTATCTCATTTTAGGAATGGGGTTAGAGAATGACCACTCATCCTCACTCTACATAAACCAAAAGTTGACTTAATCACATGCATTAAAACATGCGTTGGCTTAACTTGAATATGTGTCTAGACACATGTCAAGATTAAACTTAATCTCTCCACTAACTCTTGTTGGTGGGACATATGTCTTAAGTATACTATTAATTATATACATTCTTAAGATTAATGAGAAATGTAAAAAAAGGAGAATGCTAGAAGTTCTTCCATTCATTACTATTGCAAGTAACTAAGAAAGAGAAATATGCCTTAAGAGAAATAATTGTGTTAAGAGAAAGAAAAAGTTTCATCTTCTTCTTCTATATTTCTTTCTCTTATTTGGCAAGAAGAATCTTACATGTGATAAATAAGGACACCAACGCTAATTTTGTACATAAGCTTAAGGACAATTGAGGAAGGGTTAGTTTGTTCAAGCTAAGGAGAGACAACTATATAGCAATCTAACTTCCTTTGGCAAAGATTGATCATACAATACTCAGCGGACCGATTAGAGACACTATGCTTGCTGCGGTGCTCGAATCAAGACTGTTATTATAAAATTTATGCTATAAGAGGTAAAGTATTTACTCAATGCATGTTGTGTTTTAAACCCCATTTAGTTGAATCCTTAAGAAAATTGAATGGAAATGTGCCTACCACTATACAAATTATTTTTATCATCTTCTGCTTCACCATTTTTATTTGGTAAGCATTCCTTCATAAAACACAAACACAATTAAAAAATTAAAAAATTAAAAAAAAAAAATCAAATCACTCCTCTTTCAACCTGTTGGTTTTTTAAGAGAGCAAAACACACATAATAAATAAAAACATAGTAAAATTGAACTTGATCTTCCATATATTAATGTCATTGTATTAGGCTAATTAAATACAAGAAAAAATAATCCAAATAGAGAGATCTCTGTAACGAAATCTTAACAACTTGATCTTTTTATTTGACTACTAAAATCCCTTAATTTAAGAAACTAATAAAATAACTTCAAATTCTAAAAAACATATCATTCACATACAAGATTAAGAGTAGTTATTCACCATCTTCCAAACATATACTATAGCCTCATTTTTACTCTTCCTAAAATATTGATGGGTCAAGTAAGAATCAATCTAACATACCCAGCCTATACAAAATTTTATCAATCTGTAAACTTTATTTTCTTAACCTGTAACTTTAAATTTTTAGGCTGATTCACATAAATCTCCTCCTCAATAATGCCTATTAGATATGCATACTTGACATCATCCATTTTTGAAGCAAAAGTTATATGTGAGCAATGAAATATTTTCATCAAAAATAATAAATACATAGTCCTTCTGAATAAAATTTTTAGTAGTTTTTGGACATGCAAGGTCCCTTCAAATTTTTATCAAAATTTTCAGTTTAAAGACTTGAAGGTCTATATCTATTTTCGGTTTAAAACTTGAAAGTCTTCATCTATTTTTTAATTTAAATATTTGAAGGTCTATATCTATTTTTTAGTTTAAAGACATGTTGGTCTTCATGAAAATTTTCAATTTACAAACATGCTAATTTCATGAAAATTTTCAGTTTAGAGACATACTAGTCTTTCTCAATTTTCAGTTTATTGACATGAAGGTCCCTTAAAGATTTTAGTTTATAAGAACAGAAAACATATTTCTTTCCCTTGAAAGGGGAGAACTTTCACAAAGACAAATTATGAAGCCATGCTTCATCTTGAACCAAAAAAACATGAAATATTTTACCAAAATAATGAAGAAAAAGAGACAACAAACCAAAAGCTAAAACAAAAATCTTTTCTTCTTCTTCTTCTTCATTTTCTCAACATAGGTCCCTTGAGAATAAAGTTTTGATACCACTGTTGGTTTTTTGAGAGAGTAAAATACACATAATAAATAAAAACATAGTAAACTTGAACTTGCTCTTCCATATATTAATTTCATTGTATCAAGTTGATCAAATACAAGAAAAAATAATCCAAATAGAGAGATCTCTATCAAGAAATCTTAACAACTTGATCTTTTTATTTGACTACTAAAATGCTTTGATTTAAGGAACTAACAAAATAACTTCAAATAAATAAAAAAAAAAAACATAAATCCAAAATTAATGAAAGTCTCAATGATTCAACACAACCTAGAATCCATATCCACTACCCACCCTATGTCATCCTTCTCTCTAAAGCACCAATGACTTTACCTACTCCACCAAAATCAACCCTAGCATCGTCTTCAATCGCAACATCATCACCACTGCCATCACCAACTTCATCAACGAAACTTAGCCATGCTCGAATCTTACCCCTTTCTTCTGAATCCACAACTACCATAAGTGTAACTAACAACATAACTGTAGTTCTAAAGTTCATAGCCTTCCTCTGTTTAGTATCCATAATCACCTCTATCATCTGGCTTACCTCCAAACCAGATAACGAATGTGTCCACTACTTTTAATGGCCGACAATCCTTCTCAGAATCCTTGTCCTCCTAGTCTCCCTCTCCAGCTTCATTGGTACCTACTAGTATAAAGAAACACATCTCACTTTCTACCTCTGTTGTATAGTCATTCTAATTGGTCTTTTATTAATTCTATTGGTTTTTGCATTTGTTGTCATGAGCGCCAATGACAAATATGATGTGCAAAAATATTTTGTGTTATTTATAATAGAAAAAAATATTTTTTATTATTTAAAATAAAGCTAAGGTACAAATAAGTTTCTTAACTATATCAATTTGTTCACTTAAACCCTTTTTTTTGTGGTTTAATCAAAACCTTTTTATTTTTAATATATCTCAAATTGGCCATTTTCTAACTGATGAAAACTTTCGTTCATGAACTTTTGTTTAAGGCAATTGAACTCCATCTACCCCATACCCTCAATCAAACCTTCAAAGCCTTGAGTCCCAACAATGGCAACTCTCTCCAGGCCTTGCAGAAGAAAAATAACAAGTTTTTATAAATACAAACCCAGAGGAAGAAGAGTTCACAAAGAACAAACACAAACAAGAAAAGATTTAGAAAGAGTTTTTGGTATATTCTAGGATAAAATCAGCTTGCATTTCTTCTATTTGTAGAGGCTTTGCTTGTTTTCTTAAGAAATTTCATATATGCTTAAGAATTTAAATTCTCTCTAAGCCTCATGCAATTGTCTTAAGGTATGATATGTTTTCCATCTCTTTCTTTCTTTCTTTGTGTTGCTTTTGCAACAAAGGCCAATCCTTTTCAAATGCAGTACGAATAAATTTTAAAGGATTTGCTTTTGATTTCCATGTTACACCCATAGATCTTATTCTTAAAAATTTGTTTTTAATTGCCTAAAACGGAAGTTTGTAAATTAAAGTTTTCATCTTAGTTAGAAAAGGGCTAATTTGAGCTAAATTTAAAAAGAAAAAGGGTTTAATTGCAGCAATCTTGCAATATTCAACAATCCCAATAGTCTCCATTTGTCTTAAATTTAACAATCATGTAATTTTCAAACTCTTCATCATCAAATCTCTATATTAGAGCTCCATCTAAATTAAAACTCATTATAATTTAAATTAATCGTATCAATTAAAAAATTATTATTATCATCATCATCGTTACCATCATTAATTTTCAGCATTTTCAGTTTACTCTTTATCTTTTTTTGCAAAATCTTTAAATTCTTCAAGTCTTCTTTCTTATCTTGACCTTTTCTTCTTGTAACACTTTAGGAAAACTTAAGTGCTTAACTAAACGATAAACATAAAATTAATTAAATTGAAAGATAATTAGAATCGGTTAGACAAAAAGGGTTAGCATGTGTAATAATTAGAGGTTGATGTGTGAATTGCACTTAAATGAAAAGAGATAAAAATGTGAATTGTATTTAAATAAAAAGAGATAAGGACTTAAATGAAAGAAATTAACAAAAATTAGGGGTTAAAGTACAATTTTAATTAATTAATGGAGGCCCCATTTTTCACTAAAATGAATTTAATATATTAAACTAATTTAAAATTTAAAACACCTTTCCTCTTCATTATTTGTGGCTGAACCACATGTCACTATTTTTTAAAATTTTAGCTTTCTTTCATTCTTTATTTTATCACTTGCCATGTGTAAGAAATAATAAAATAAATTAAAAAAAAAGACATGTTCATCTTTTAATCTCTTGGTCGTACCAAAGAAGACACCAAACACCTTCCATATCTTTTAATCTCCTCTAAAATTTCACCAAATCTCATAAGGAAATCTTCACTAATCTGAATCCCAAAGCTTTTCCTCTAATTAAACTTATAAATACAAGGGTAATAAGGGATTTAAGATTAAAAGGAGAGGGGTGGCTGCCTTGAAGTCTCCAACTAAGATAAATTTCTAACTTTGATTTAATTCTAGTTTTTATAGCATCAATGAATAGAAAAAGTGATGAATTAATATATTTGAGCTAAAATTTGATATATATAGAATAAGAATTAAGAATTAAGAATTGAAAATCCTAGGATTAGGGTTTGAGAGGGGTTTAATCAATTAGGGTTTAATTTTAACAATTTAAGATTATATGAGTATAAATTTGAATTCTATTGAATTCGAAGCATCAAAAAATGAAGATGGAAATAGAAGGATGGAAGAAGACTTTTAATTTTGTCTGGGATGAACCATATGTGAAAGAGTTGATTTTGTAAAATAAATATACCATTATACTTGTGATTATATCCAAAAGATTGATTTGCATTGCCTATGGACTTAATCCCTCCTTGGTCGAACCTAATGTGCATGTGAACTTATTCTGTCTTAATTGATATTAGCCTATTGAATAGTTATTCCTCCATATTGAATCACATTGATTAGCTATTCCTTGATACATTGAAAATGTGGCTCTAAATTTGAAAATCCTAAAGTTGACTGTACTATTGAAGTAGTATTGTTCATAATGTGTTAATTCTTGATTAATTTGCTTATCGAGTTGTTTTACTCCATATGAGTTTAAAGAGGTTCAATGACAAGAATTACCCAATTTCGATGGGATAGGGGTAAATTCATCCATATTATACACAATGAGTGTGAGAAGTATATTAACGGGATATGTAGCCTTTACTTCATAGTGGATAGTGACCCTTTAATTTTGTCTTGCATCTCATTGAATAGCTCTCTATTTATGCTAAGTGTTTATTAAATTTGTTGATACTCATTCCTTATTGAACCTTATTATTCCTTTATTTGTTATTACTTATTGTACCTCGTCCATTGCTTAATTGAATGTGAACCATAAGCCATTATTGTGAATTAGTCTTGAAATATCTAGCCTCATAAATATGGCGGTATATTTGTTACTCGCTGAATTATTACTCATTCTATCATAGTTTAATATTTTTTAGGAGTAGTGTAAATATGAGTGGTTTCCAAGGACTTTTTCTTCTTCAACTTGGAACCAGTTTCATCAATGTAAAGATCCTATTTTTGTAAGTTGTTATTCTAGATGCTCCATGGTTTGTGGATTATTGAGACATAAATATGTGTTTTATAGTAATACTATTAATCAAGTGAATGGCATTATTATCCAATGTATATATTTTAAATTATATGATAAATGACTAAGTAAATATAAAGTCTATTTAGTAATGAATGAAGATGCGAGCTTGTGAATAATTGAAAATTATCAAGAACTGTGACTTGATAATTGTGGGCCCATAACCCATAGGACTTAGGAATGAAACCAGGCTTTAGTGGTATAGAAATGCTATTTTGTTTACATGTTAAGATTTTGGGATATTGATATCTAGACAGGGGACATCATGCTAAATTTTGATTTGAATTATTTATAGAAAGAGGTTATTCGAGTAGTTGATTGTTTTAGGCTTTTCTACAGCCTAGGACCGTCACATTCCTGAAATGGAGATGTGATACTTCTTTTCTTACCTTAATTTCTCCATCATTCTCCATGGCTAGTATATGACTTTAAATTGAGGTGTTTTCAACCTTTATCGTCTTCTCTATTTATAAAAAATCTCAACTTTAATATTTCTCTTTCCTATAAATAATTTTTCCGAAAATAAGAATTAATAGCTTGTATACCACTTGTTAAGAAAAATTAGAGTTATAAGCATGTCTATAAAAAAGAGTGGTTCAATCTTTCAATAGACATACGTCCACAGTTTATTAAAGTGATAAATCACTAAATTATCATATCACAATATTATAATCTTTGAACAAATAAAATAACAAATTCTCGTACACTATCATTACTTATTATAAAGACATTATATCCATGCATTTTGTGATAGCTTACATCCTTGGAGAAAACCTCTAACTCAGTTATTGAGTAATAGTCAAAAAATCTTTCCTAAAATACTATTATTTATAATTTTACCTATTATCAATCCTATCCTCACACAATTATGAACAACATTAAAATAAAAATTTTACTTTATAAAGAAAATAACCATTCACTCAATTGAGTAATTCATACATAAAATAAATAAATAAATATCTTTTTTTTTTTAAATTTCATTAGAATTTTGAGTTATAACCCTAACACTTAAATATATATATATATATAAATTAGAGTCATTTAAATGTGTAAAGATTAGAAAATTATATTATTTATGAACCAAAGCAAAAATGAAATATTATTCCAAAAATTACATTAATTCATTCCTAATTTCAACGTAAACCAAATATGTAATGATAATATTAAAGTTATTTTCAAAACTGTGAATCCTAAGTTTGAACTCTGATTAGAAACATATATATATATATATATATATATATATATATATATATATATATATAATTAAAACTCAATTTGAGTAGGAAATAAACTGGAGACTAAAACCTCAATTATTTTTTTAGTAAATTAAAATATTGGTTATATCCAAATCCAAGTAGTTTACTTCTCATATTTCACTTAGCAAAAGATCTTTCATATCTTATTGGTTAATCTAACATGCATATTATTAAGAGAAAATGACATTAAAATTAAAGAAAAAAGTGAAAATGACATTTGAATATTTATATTTCTATACATCTTGACACTAAATACACGAGGTATAATTGTTATTACCTTCTTCAATGGGATACATGACGTAAATTTAAAAACCATAAATATCCAAAAAAATTATAGTACTTTATATTATAAGGACAAAAAGAGTTTCATTTACTGAGCTTAATTTATTTCGCGCAAATCACTCATTCAACCTAGAATCCACAATTAATTAAGTCCACACTTGAGAAAAATCCACGAGGTTGGAGAGTTCAATCGAAGGTAGCAGTAACTAGTCAATGTGGGAGGAAAATCACGAGAAGAGAAGATGGGATTATTAAATTATGGTATTTTTAAATTAAAAAGTGAGAAATTAGTAGCTATGATGAAAATATGTTCTTTCTACTTATATGAAATATGATTAAAGTAGAGGTATATTCATATTGATTCATTTCTATAATTTTTCTGAAAAAATTACGTATATTTATTTATATTAAATATATATATTAATTTATTGAAATAAAAATACATGAAATAAGAAACAGTATTGATATATTTTTATTGTAAAAAAAAAAAAGGACAAAAGAGATAAGTTTCTATACATAGTGTAAAAAAATATTTTCTTAAATATATATTATTATTGTTGACTGACTAATCAAATCGAGATAGTTGAGAATCATACCTAAGCCTAAGCCTAATATGAATTAGATAGAATCATCGAATTTATAGGACTCACTAATAATCTGGATGAATCGAAATAAAACTGATTTTTTATATTAAACTAAAATTGTAGAAAATGTTACCTTTACGATCCAATCCTCTGCCGTCAATGGAACTAAAAGCTATTCTCAACCATCTAGATCAAATGTATTGTTATATATATATATAGAGAGAGAGAGAGAGAGAGAGAGAGAGAGAGAGAGAGAGAGAGAGAGAGAGAGAGAGAGTATTTAATGTATGTCTATTCAATCAATAAATTTTTAGTAATATTATTTTGTATGTGCATGGCGCGGATGTTACTTTAAATTAATCTCATATAATTATAATATAAATAATAATTTTATCATATATTTTATATTGTTTGAAATAGTATATTTATGATGTATCTTTTTATATTTGTACTGTATATTAAGCAAATGGTAATTAATTGTAATATTTGTCATTTTTTTTTTGTTATTTTATTAATTGTATATTTGTTGAATTAATTGAGAATATAGAAATATTTTAAGAAATTCAGAATTCTATATGCAGGAAGAATTTTGTGAGGCTGATTTCATAATTTTAATGGAATAATTTGATAAAATGTAAAACATAAGAATTGTAGATTTATACCTTGTCTTTAAGTTTGTAAAATGATTCTGTAAAATTCCATGTGTGTGAAGAGATATGCCTCCTTGACCAGGACCTGTTTGGTTCATTATTTTCTGCAGGAATTTGAGAATGTTTGATTTTTTTGAGAATGATTGAGGCTGAAAGAGCCAAAAGTGTAAACATGAGAAATGTTCCTTTGTGTGTTATGTTATTGACTGTAAAATTTCAGAGGAATTGGATAAGTATAGCTCGGTAGAGATTAGAATTAATCAGACCTGTTCAGATGATTTTGGGCAGTAAAGTCAAGGTGAATTTTAGAAATTCATCATGGTTTGTGTAGATATCCTTTTGATTTGAGATTTGGATATATTGGACCCCTGAGTGTCTATTTTAAGTGACAAAAAGAATTAGGGATTTTGGATGTTTGTAACTCATTTGCGAGATGATTTAATATGAGTTGTCGAGGAAGGGTTCCAGCTCGGCAGAATCTGGCATTTGCGAGCCGGCAATGCAAACAGACGAATTGGCGAAGAGGAGTTTGGCGAAGAGGCATTGCCGAGGTGGTATATGCAAGGAGAGTTTGGCGAAGAGCCATTATCGAAGTGGCATATACGAGGAGAGTTTGGCGAGGCGGCATATGCGTGGCGGCATATGCGAAGTAGCTTTGGCGAAGTGGCATTGCCGGAGCGGATTGGTGAAGTGGCTTTAGCGAAGTGGCTTTGGCAAAGTGGTATTGCCGGAGTGGATTGGCGAGGCGAGTTGGAGAAGCAGAACTGAGAGGCAGTAGCCTATTTAACCAGATACCCAGTAGCTATTTTTTTTTCACGATTTTCTTCTTCTTCTTTTCTTCATTCTTCTTCATTTCTTCTCAAATTTGTTCCATTTATTTTCCAATGCATTAATACTTAAAGTTAATGCATTAAATCACTAAATTATCACATTCTAAGGCATCGACCTTCATTTTCAAAGCAGCTTTTCAAGGAATTAGTTTTTGGAAAAATAAGGTAATTTCTCTTCAAATGTCATTCTCTCTTTAGATTAATAAATTCTGGTAGTTAGGATAGTTAATTATGGGTATATAGGACCTATTACAAACATTTAAGGCTATTAATTATAATTAATGTGGGAGAGACCAAAATTTATGGATTATCATGAATAGTAGCGTGAACAGTAAATTCGTAATTAATTTTAGATTTTCTTTAAAAGATGAATTAAATTGATATTGGGAATAAAAAATATAAACTATAAGATGGTTAAAATTTTAAGAAACTTTATTATATATTATTAATTGAGAAAACCCTAATTGTGAGAATTTGGGAAAATTTTCATAGGAGAAGAGAACTCAAGAAATTTGAGGAGATTATTGAATGATCAAGCTATTGAGGGAAATACAAGGATAAATTTGTGTAGAAGTAAGCATGAATATTACATATACTTATTGTTTCTTTGAGATGACTTGTCCAAGCTTTCCTAATGTTCACTTATATGATTCACATGTTACATGATATTATATTTCTAATCTATCAAATGAAATTTCCAAGATATTCTCAAACAAAAATGACCATTTGTTTCATGTGATTACCATATATATATATATATATATATATATATATATATATATTTTAAATGATTTGATCAATCTTCTTTGCATCAAGTTCATATGAATCCTATTTGTTAACTTGACTGAATTTATGTTATATGTTGATGGTCTTGTGACCAATATGTTTCTTGTAAGATTGCAACTATATGACCCTATAGATAAAACACTCTTCCCAATGAGAGTAAATTCATTGGTCCATTGTGCACTTTGGGAACCTAGCTGATAGGGTTTTTATCAGTATTCCACCTAGAGGGGACCATGAGCTCTAGGCGTATGCCTGGCCAAGCATGCATTTGCGATAAGGTAGCAAGGACTACCGATGCGCTCTGTTGTGATAGGTAGCAAGGCTACTGATGCACTCTGCAGTTCTATCATATGATTTGATAGTGCTATTCGATTGTGAGCACTTCTGTTCTTGTAAGCCTAACCATATGATAATTTCTTACCTATGTTCTTTGGATTGACCTTTCTTTTGGATTGATATATATATATATATTTCTTTTATATTGCATGTTCATATCTTACTGAGTTGAAGACTCACTCCTCTTCTTTGGATTTCAAGTGATAGTGTAGCTCGTGAGGGAGCTAATATAGAAGACTGAGCTTCTTGATTCATTCCTCCAAGAAGCCTCCATTGTAATTATTTTGATATATATATATATTCATTGAATTGTATTATGGTACTGTATGTATTAGGAGTAAACTCTAGAGCTCCGTAGTTAGTTATTGAGGATGACATTATTTTGATGTATGAACTGTTACATTTTGGGCTACCCTTGTTCCTTAGTGATGTGGGATGTATCTTTTGATCAATAAGGAACAAGAGTAAATTATGAAATGAGGAATATAAAGATATGAATTATGATTATATGAATCATAGAAATGAATATTGAATGATATCTATATTTGACATGAACGTGTAGTATGAATGAGATCTAGGATATGAGTGTTTTACGAGTTTATGGTGGCCTTAAACCTACCCTTGCCCTAGGACCGTCGCACCACTGGAGTCGGGGTGTGACATATTGTAATACCCTAGGAAGCCGCATCATATATGCATGATTTAATTCTCAGTTTATGGTTTAAAAGCTTTAAAATGATGGGAAATAATTTTGGAGACACAGTTAGAAAACAAATGCAAAACTTTTTCGAAAATTATCGGTGTCAAAAATACTGCCGGGAAAATAGCAGTCCGGCTAATTTAAGAATTTTTGAACCAAACTTGGGGGGATGAAATAAGTTAATTTTATGTGAAATTTTGATGAAAAGAAAGAGTTAAAAAATATTTTGGAACACTGAAAATAAGAGTAATGGCAAAATTGTAAATAAAGGCAACTTTGGAGGCAATTTTAGAAATCCATTGTCTGGGATCCAAAAATGACCCAGAACTATTTTTAAATAATAGAACAACTTAAAATAAGGTATTTCACTCCCCACACTTGAGGTTGAATCTAAACAGAATAGCTAAAATAAATTACAGAAAGTTTTGGGGTCAAAAATATAAATAAGAAAAATTTTAGGCCAAAAGTACAATTAAACAATATTGTGGGACCCACCAATTGAATCAAACAAAAATTCTAGAGAAATCAAGAAGGGGGACCAGCCATGAGGAATGAAGGAGATTTTTTTTTATTTATTTAGTGATTTTTTCTTTTATACCAATAGGAATTTAACATGTGGCAAATCTAGAATTTTCCATTTTCTTCATTAAATTCAATTTGGTTTTGGTGTATGAAAAAAAAAAAGAATAGCTAGTGAGTTGCCGAACCAAGAGTAGAAAAGAGGAATCAAATATTTTATATTCCTTCCAAAGAAATCAACCAAAAGAAGATAGAAAATTGAAGGAAGAAGAAAGCTTGTGAAGGAAATTGATGGAATTTCAAGTTCAAATCAATTGAAGGAGTAAAAAGAAGATGAAATTCAAGTATTTTGATTTGAGATAATAATTCTAAACTTATCATTTTTAATTTTATTTAAGATTTCTATAGCATAATTTGGCAAATAATTGAGGTAATTAAGCTAAAAATGTTAAGAATGAGCTAGGGTTAATGTAGTTTCTGAATTCTATTTTGAGACAGTAAATTGAGGCTATTATTCCGAAATTTTAATGATTGAATTTGAGGATAGTTAAAAAAATAAAAGTTATAGATAAATATGTTAATTATAAGTCTATAAAATAAATTTGAAAAATTCGAAGTGAGGAAAGAGTTATTGGGTAAAAACTGTGACTGACCTGGAATTAGGTTTTCTAGAAAATGCTACTGTATTTTTATTGTGCATAATGATAGAGATAGAATTAGAAGATGTATTCAACATGAAAAGTGTTAATTTATGTCTTATATATAAGTATGTAAAAGGGTTTTATAATTGGAATTGTGGTTTATGAGATATTAGGTCATAAGTGTAGACTGACAGGAATGATTGTTTAACAGAATATAGGTTACAGAATTATATTAATTTTAAGACCTTAAATTCTGAATTAGAAAAAGTATTAAACATGAAAAATATATAAATGTATGTAAAAAAATTTTGTAATTGGATGAGTACTAAAATAATTATAGGCATAGAAATAAGGCATGTCTAGATAAAGATTTCAGGGCAGTAATTTAAATTTGAAAATTCACTAATAATTTTATAGTAATTAAAAAATTCTGAAATTTGGATATGTTATAATTTTATATGTCTATTTTCAATAGGAAAAAGAATTTCATTAATTTTTTAAGTATTGAGTGAGTTATTAGCAAAAGAATAGAATCTGCCAGAATAGGATTGCAGGCAGAATGCAGGGTATCAGGGCTAGTTATAGGACTAATTTTAAATTAACACCATAAATTTTATAGTAATTATTTTAATGTGAAATTTATATATGTTATAACCTTGTATGTTAAGTTTAATTAGGAATGAGAATTGAAGCAATTGGATAATTGTAAAGAGAGATATAGGTAATGGAACACAGGCTGCCAGTAAGGTTCTTTATAGGCAAAATCCTAGTAACTTGGAAATTTGAGGAATTTTCTTTAATATAAGTATAAGTAATGTAAGTTTATGTTAAATAGTATCTAAATGGAAATTAATTGGATATGTAGAGTTAAGAATGAATAAGATATGCGATGGGTACCATAAGAGATAAGGCAAAGAAACAAGGATAAAGGAAAAGGGAAATATTCAAGGTAGTAATGTATACATCATTATGCATACCATGTTTGATTTATTGACCCATGAACATGTTTCCTTCTTTATTAAATTCCATTTTGTTATTGATGATCATTCTTTGATCTTCCTAAAGATTGAAATTTATCCCTATTTATTGATTGCTATTGATATTGAAATGTCTATTGTGTACAGATTGATTGATGGATGCCATTGTTGCATAATGGTATCCCTTGTTATATTGACCCTTATGTGGTTTGACAGAGCTACCGATCCGACAGGGTAGTGGGAAAATATTGTCGGCGATATGCACATTGTATTACTGATGCCTTAGCTAGGAGGGGTTATGGTCCTAGACATAGGGTCTGATCAGCCTTATGCTTACTGATACTGATATGTTACTGGAGACCTATATGGTCCATACAGATTATTGGAGATTGTATGATTTCTTTTCATATAGTTCATCCCTTTATCTGTCTTATCTACATGATACGAGTATTGTTTACCTAGTCATTGAATTCCAAACTTATATCTTATTACTTACCATTGAGATCTTTATTATTATATGCTTTTATTTCATGTTTAATGATGTATGCATGCTCACTGAGTATTTTATACTCACCAAATTGTGGTTTCTTATTTTTACAGGGATTAGATAGAGAAAGTTGATTCCAAGTCAATTTCTTTTTCCGACTTGGAATGTCAAGTACATCAAGGTAGAATATTATTCACTAAAGGTTATAAGTGTCCACTCATAGAACTCCATAATACTGAGTGTAATTAGATGATTGGGAACTATAATGATGTATGAACAGTGAAATATTTAATATTACAGTGACATTAAAAATTATAATATGTAATGTATAATGATTGAAAATGTCAATGATAATAAAGTGGTAAATACAGTGACAGAGGTAAATAATAAAAATGAAATTTTTTATGCTTTGAAAAAGATTTAGAAATGCTATGTATGACTATTGAACTATGAAGTTGAGGGTACAAGGTTGGCAAATTATTGGGAGTGTAAAATAATTTTTAGTGCAGGCTCTGTAAGTTTTGACAGACACGATTTTGGGTCGGGAATAAGGTGAAAATTACAAAGGAAACTCTGGCAAATTTTTTATAAAATTTATAAGAAATAAATGGGATTTAAGTATTAATTAATAAATTAATATTGATTGAATGATTGATGAATGGACTGTTTAATGGGTTCTACGGGTTTCTGGTGACCTTAAGTCTACCCATGTCTTAGGACCATTGCTGCCCAAAAGTGGGTCGTGACATATATAAATAAAGACAATTTTAGCAATGTAAATATTATTAATATTATATTTCAATTAAGTGATGAGAACATGTGAATTGTTAATGAACTTGAGAATATTGTGAATTGATGTTGAAGTGAGGTAAAGGATGGAATACAAGTGTGTTTTCATTGCAAGTTACTTTGGGATATATTAGATATATAGCAGAAACTCTACCGAATTTTAAATTGGAAATATCATGATTATAAGATCTAGGTTGTCTTAGACTTTTCCTATATCTTAGAACCGTTATATTTTCAAAATGGAGATGTGACATGGAGCTATAATAATATTTGGATGCCAATGAGTAGCTCATAACATTCTTTGTTATTGAAAGTCTCTTTGGCAATTAAGAGGGGGTGAATTGGTTGTTTGACAAATTAAAGAAAAATTAAAAATTAATAAGATGAAGAAATGAAGAGAGAAATGAGACACCAGAATTTTATAGTGGTTCAGCCAATACTTGCCTGCGTCCACTCCTTAATATTACACTTGAATATTTTACTTGATCCTCTTGCAGGTACAAGATCAAACTCAAATATTTAGACTCACTCTCAAACCTTAGAAAGTATTTTCAAAGTCTCATACTTCAAAATTTTATAAGTGATTTATCAAAGGCTCACAGTCAAACCTATACAAGTGTTTTGCTAAGGTTCACACTCAAACCCTTAAGAATTACAAGAGATGAGAAGAAGAAAATCCCCTTGTACTTTTTTCAAACTCTCAAACAATTAATGAGTCTTAACCAACTCAATGATTTACAACTAATAGCTCACAAAAATGGTTTTACAATAAATAATCTTTTCAAGTCGTAAATATGAATGATTTAATGCAATAGCTCAATAATAAGTTCTCAATTGTTGTTCTCTTTTATTTAAGCTTCCCACTAACTCATATTTATAGCCTTAGATGAAATATAGTTGTTTGGCTTCATTTAATGTCAATTAATGCAGTTGATAGCTTTTGCAACGGCTATATTTTTTTGCTATTTTTCAGAGTAGCTGGGGCTACATAAATGTAGCAGGGACTACTTATCATGTAGCGGGGCTTACTCTTCTAATATCTCATACTTTTACATTTTGTGTCTATTAGAAGCAGGGGCTACCTAATTAGTAGTTGGCGCTACTTAACTCATTTCTCAAACTTAAGTTACTGGACCTTCTGGACTTCTCAGTAGTGATTATGATTAATTGGTAGTGGGGGCTACTTATTTGGTAGCGGTTGTGACTTTAAGTAGCTAGTGAGACTTATTTTGTAGCGGTTGCTACTTTTCCTGCAACTTGCAACTTGAATTTTAATTTGTTACATTTCTCAAATATGCTCCCCTTAATATATGCACTATTTTAAATGTGTTAAACCTATGACTAATCATTGGTTATGATTTCTCATGTATTTACCAACTCAAACAAATTGTTAGCATAATCAACACAATCAACATGTTTTATTATCATCAAAATCAATATCAAACCCAAGGGGTCCAACAATTATATAGTAGGTAAAAGATCAAAAAATGTTATGGTGGCCTGATAAACACAAATTATTTTAGTTTTGATCAATATTTACTTTATAATTTGTAATTCATGAATATAGATTGTTACTATTATTATATTATTAATATGTAAGTCTTAATTTTGAATTTTGGCATATAAGTGTATCATTGGTGCTTATTTTCCTTGGTGGAATAGATTATGAATACTAATTAATTTTTCATAGTGGTTAAGTGTTTGTTTTCGCTTGGTGCAATGTCATGACCTACTTTTGGGCCGCAACGGTCTTAGGGCATGAGTAGAACTAAGGTCACCAAAAATCCGTAGAACCCATTAACAATCCAATTATCGATCATTCATTCTTAATTCATTTATTAATATTTAAATTTCATTTATTACTTATTAATTTTATAGAAAATTTTGCCCGAATTTTCTTTGTAATTTTAATGTTATTCCCGAATCAAAACTAGGTCTTCCAAAAATTACACACCCTGCACAAGAATTATTTTTACACTCTCAATAATTTGTCATCCTTATACCCTCAACTTCACAGTTCAACAGACATACATAGCATTTCTAAATCTCTTTCATAACATGTAAATTTCATTTTAACATTTTCAATATCACAGTCTTTATCACTTCACTACTATTGTCATTATTAAATATTAAGCATTACACATTACATTTAGAATACCACTGAAATGTCAGTTATTTCAATGTCCCTGTAAAAATTATAAACCACAATAGGGTGAGTATAGAAATACTCAGTGAATATCTACATCATTAAACGGGTGATGTAAGCATATGATCACAAAAGATAACAATGGTAGTCAAGTATCAATAAAAACGATGAATATATATCAATATATCAAATTTACATGTTAAGATTAATTAATTTGCACACCAAATGTCTTTGGGAGTTTGAAACAGGTAACAATCAGATCGATGATAACAATGATCGATGAGAGAATGGTCATCAATAGTAAGTAATAAGATTTAAGCTTGGAATCAATGAACAAGTAAATAATATTTGTATCGTGTATATAAGATAGAGATAAGACAGATAAAGAGCTATGAAACTCATATCACATGTATCAATATAAATAAGACTAATCGGGTCTTATGGCTAGGATAATTAACCCTTCCGAGCTAGGATATCGCGTATAGTCAATGTGCACATTACCTACGGTATGTATCCACTATCCCGTCGATGAGGTAGCTCTGTCAAATCTCACGTAAATAGGCCAATGGAAATCAATAGCAATATCTAGTATGTATTAGGAACATTACAGTACAATAGCTTTCGATCGATACACATGGGTTTACTTGTCAATCAGTGTCAATACATTTTACTAATCATGTATCAGTTTCTTTTCTTGATACAAAGGTAGCAATTAACAATAAATATCATAGTTAAACATTTGGTGTGCATACTTTTAGAAGCAATTCGGGTACATAGTCAATCAAGCACAATAGGCATTTCAATATCAATAACAATCAATGAATATGGATATGGTTTATTTTAATCTTGAAGAAAACTCAAAGGATAATCAATAGCAATAACAAGATGATATTCAATCAAGAAGGAAACATGTTCATTGGGTCAACTAATCAAGATCATGGTTATGTATAATGATATATACATTACTCACCTTAACTTATGACTTGAACATTTTCCTTTTCATTTATCCTTGATTATTTACCTTATCTCTTATGGTACCCATCACGTCTCTTATTCATTCTTGACTCTATATATCCAATTAATTTCTATGTAGATACTATTTAACATAAAATTACATTACTTATACTTATATTAAAGAAATTCTCAAGAATTTCCAAATTACTAAGGTTTTTCTGTGCAAAATTCTTTACTGGCAGCCTATATTCCATTACTCATATCTCTTTCTATACTTATCTAATTATTTCAATTATTGTTCCAAATTAAACTAGATATACTCTAACATATCCAAAATTCACCTTATTCTCATTACTATATAATTTATAGTGTTAATTTAAACTTAGCCTTACAACCAGCTCTACTGCCTTGTATTCTGTCTGCAATCCTATATTGGCAGTATGTACTGTTTTATCTCATAACTCAATCTATACTTATCCAATTATTGCAATTATTTTTCCTATTGAAAATAGACATATAATATTATAATAATCTAAATTTCAGAATATTTGAATCACTGCATAATTATTAGTGAATTTTCAAAGTTAAACTACTGTCCTGAAATCTCTATCCTAACAGATCCTGTTTCCATATCTATAATTAATTCTTTATTAATCCAATTACAAAACCATTTTATATTTATTTAGATAACATATAAATGTATATTTTTTTTTATGTTTAACACTTTCTCTAATTCAAATTTTAAGATTCTCATATCAATAGAATTCAGTAACCTATGTTCTGTTTAACAGTCATTCTGGGCAGTCTATACTTATGACATAATATCTCATAAATCATAAATCCAATTGTAAAACTCTTTTACATAATTATAAATAAGACATAAATGAACACTTTTTATATTTAATACTTCTTCTAATTATGTCTCTATCATTATGTACAATAAAAACAATAGTAGTATTTTCTCAGAAAATCTAATTCCAGGTCAGTCACAATTTTTACTCAATAACTTTTTCCTCACTTCGAATTTTATAAATTTTTTTATAAAAATCTAATTAACATATTTAACTACAACTTTTATGTTTTAACCATCTTCAAATTCAGTCATTAAAATTTTATAGTATTGCCTATAAATTACTATTTCAACACAGATTCAAAATCCCTTTTAAACCCTAGCTCATCTTTAACCTCTTTAGCTGAAACAACTCAAATATTTACCAAATCAAATCATTGAACGCTTAAATTAAACTAAAAACTGAAGTTTATGAGACTTTACCTTGAATTAATACTTGGATTTCATTCTGTCTTTTCCTCCATACAGCTTGGATACTAATTTCCAACAACTTTTCTCCATTGATCTTTTTTCTTCCATCAATTTCCTTATCTTTTTTTGGTTGGTTCTTTGGAATGGTTGGAACAAATTTTTGGTTGTTTTCTTTATTCATGATCCGGCCACTCTTTTGTCAATAGCTATTCCCATCATTTATTTTTTTATATGCACAAAGCCAACTAAAAACAAAATGAAGATAAAGATCTTTTGTCAATAGTTATTCCCATCATTTATTTTTTTATATGCACAAAGCCAACTAAAAACAAAATGAAGATAAAGATAATAGAATTTTTTAGATTTTTTTATTACTTGTCATCTTTCTATTAATTTGGTAAGTTAATTAATTATTTGCTACCAAAATCTTCTCCATCACTCCATCCATTTATTTTGCAGGCCAAGTCATGCTTTCTTCTAGAATGGGTGGGTCCCACACTTTGTTTAATTATACTTTGGCCCAAAAAAATTTCTTATTTGTATTTTTTATCATAAAACTTTCTGTAATTTATTCTGTCTATTCTGTTTAGATTCAACCTCAAATGTGGGAAGTGAAATATCTTATTTTAGATTGCTCTATCATTTAAAAATAGTTCTGGGTCATTTATGGATCCCAGGCAGTGAATTTTCAAAATTGTCCTCAAAGTTGCCATAAATTACAATATATTCATTACTCTTATTTTCAATATTCCAAAATATTTTTCAACTCTTTCTTTTCACCATAATTTCACATAAAATTAACTAACTTAATCCCCATAAGTCTGGGCCAAAAATTCTAAAATTAGCCGGACTGTTATTTTTCCAACAGTTTAATTAACACCGATATTTTCAGAGACAATGTCTCAAAAGTGGCCCTATTGAGACTCAAAAATTATTGAATATTACTCTCTATCATTCTCTGTATATTTCAATAATTGATTGAACCTATTTATGCTTGAATTAATATTATATCTGTTATATTCATATTATTTTATATACTTTCTCGCTATTCATTGTTGTCTAGGATATTACATGCAAATGCCTATTTGCATCACAATTTCATTGTTTTGGCTTTATATTTTGATTACCATTTTGATGAGTGCTGCTTGTGAAAATAATAAATAATAAGTTATATAGATAATTTATGCTAATGACTTGGAACTTAATTAGTGGAATGAATTATAAGGATTAAGTATGGACTCATAAATGGAAGTAAATTAGTGGTGCTAATTTATAATTATTAATTTTAATTTATTTATTTATTTATTTATTTATTCATTTATTAGCTTTAATATTTGATCTTGGAGATGAAATTACACTTGATTTGCAAATAATTAAATGGAGGTATTATTTCTAATTGTATCATAAAAGAAGAAATGTAGCTAATAGACTACCACTTGAGGGACTATTTTAATAGGTCAAATAGTGGTAATTGCTAAGTAATAAATAAGGGATTGTTTCTCTTTAAACTCTTCTGTATTTAAGTGTGAAATATTCTTATTTTTTTTAGGCTTTTTCACTTAATGATTTTGATAAGAAATTTTCAACTATGAATAAAAAATCATTTTCGTTTGATGATTAAATTGGTAATTGTGGGAGCACATAAAATGTAATACCCTAAAAATTTCTAACTCATATGCATGATTTAGTTTTCAGTATGTGGTTCAAAACTTTTGAAATAATGGGAAATAATTTTAGAGATACAGTTAGAAAGCGAACTAATTACTTTCCGAAAAGCGGCGGTGTCGGGAACACTACCGAAAATTAGCAGTTCGGTCAACAGAAGAATTTCTGAAGTTGACTAGGGGGTAAAAGATCATCATAATGCATGTGTAATTTAGGTAAAAAGAAAGAAGTGAAAATTATTTAGGAACACTGAAAAATAACCAATGGAAAAATTGTAAATAACAAGAATTTTAAGGTGAATAGTAAAAATTGGTCCGTCAGAGTTACAGAATGACTCTGAAATATTTTTATAAATAAGTATAAATTAAAATAAGCTTATTAACTCCCCACATTGGAATCCAAATCCTGACAGAATTGACAGAATAAATTACAGAAGAAATTTGGGTCAAAACCTAATTACTTGAAAGTTTAAAGATCAAAGTATAATTTGTCATTAATGAATTAATATATATACAACACTTTGAACAAATTGTTCATCTTCTTCTTCATTTTCTTGACCGAACCACCATTCTTCCTCATTCTCCATTTCTACTTCAATTTTATACCAAAATTTCTTAGGAAAAATCATAGAAAACTTACATATAAACCTAGTTCTACCTTTCCCCACCATTAATTTGTTTGAAAAGTTGAAGAAATTCAAGGAACTTGGAAGGGAAGATTTCGACTAGGATCTGACTTCAGGGTAAGGAGTTAGTTTGTTTAATGTAATGGTTCAATTAGATGATATTTAGGTTGAATTTGATGGGTTTTGTGGTTAATTGCATCAATTGATGCAAATTGATAGAAATGCCTAATTTTCCTATCTAGGTTGAGGTTGTATGAATGAGCTAAGTGATTTAGTATTAGTTTATGTTAATTGATGTTAGAATATAGCAATTGGTGGTTAATAGACAACTAAATAGTGATTAATTTGATGTAGAACATAAGATTTGGTGAGGTTGCCCTATTTGGCTCCATTGGTGATTTGTGGTGGAATTGAATTTTTCAAAGCCATTTGGAAGCTTAGGTGAGTCTTATATGTATTCTTTAATATGCCTATTGTGTTAGAATTGAAATTGAAAACCTTGTATGAAATCCTCACTTTGGTCGAACCTAAGTTACTATTCGTATTGCCTTGTGTGTTGTTGCAAATCTGATTTGTTATTGATTCAAATGGGCAAGTCAAATTTGCACCATAACCTAACCAATTGGCTTGCCATTGTATGCTCACCATATGTTTGTGAAAATGCCTAGTTCATTTTATATTTGGCCTATTGTTTGCATTCCATAGGCCTACCATTTGAATGCCATTGTCGCCAGCGACGTTGGCATGCCAATTGGCCTACTGTTTTCCTTTGTCGAGCCAACTTTTGTTCCATGTCTTTATTGATTACCAAACCACTTACCATTGTTTGTATGTCACCTATTACAATGCCATGGATCTTATTGATAATTGATTGATTGATATTGAGCTTATTGATATGGAGGATGCCATTGTTGCATAATGGTATCCATTGATATGTTGTTTCCTTATATTGATCATAATGTAGCTTGACAGAGCTACCGATCCGACAGGATAGTGGGAAAATATTGTTGGCGATATGCACATTGTATTATTGATACCCTAACTAAGAGGGGTTATGGTCCTGGCCATAAGACCTGATCAGACTTATGCTTATTGATACTGATATGTTACTGAAGACTGTATGTTCACATATAGTTCATACTGATTCTACTGGAGATTGTATGATTTCATACAGTCCATCCCTTTATCTTTCTTTCCATATGATACCGAGCCTATGTTTTGTTCTTTGGCTATACTGTAACCTATTACTGATTCTGGATATTATATCTTGACCTATTGATACCATTGCTCCATTATTACCTACTGTTTATTTGTTGATGTATATAGATTCACTGAGTATCTTATATACTCATCTTTTCTTTGTTTACCCATTTCAGGAGAGGAGTAGATTGCAAAATCCTGTCCTCTGTCATCCGTGGATTTCTGCTAGCAGTTCTGAAGTACATATTCTGATTCTGTATTATTATTTTGATGTTCATAATCTAGTTGCTCCATGGAGTATGTATGGGTTAATTAGGAAATGAACATATGTATATATATGTGATGATATTATGAGTTATATGATGATTATATGATATGATATATTGATTGTTACAGCCAATTGCAGTAAATTACAGAATAATATAATGGATGGTAACTAATTAAAATGGATAATATATTGTGGTTTATAGATTATGCATGTGATACTGGGTTTTACGAGTGCAGGTCGCCATTAACATCTCCCGCATCCTAGGACCATCGCAATCCAAAAACGGGTCGTGACATAAAACTTCTGTTACATGATTCTATCAATTTGAAATTTGGTGGCAAGAGAAACTCATAAGTTTCTAATTATCTTTCATTACTATATAGCCAATAAATATAATATTACAATGTGCTTGATGTTAATGTTGTATATCAATTAATGTTATTGCTAATAATATATGAAACTATAAAAATAATTTTGATGCGCACACTATTAATCAGACTTATAATTTTTTTGATATTTAGATAACACAAATTATATTTTTAATTTCTAGGCCTAATTTCCCCTAGGGTAGAACACTTTAACTTCATTAATGTGTTTTCCAGCTTATTATCTGACTATTTAGAAGAAAATCTTAAGACAGTCTTTCAAAAGAGAAAAATATATATAATAGATTTTCTTTCCATAAATTTTAATAAGAAAACTTTAGAATTAGGATTTCTATCTTCCTAATTAGTTGAAATATTTATAAATAGATATATTTAGAAAAAAAAAGGAATCAAATTTTGGTGGCTAGAACAAAAGAAGGAACCAACTCAAAGAAAATTTATTGGAGAATTATTAGAACATGATAATCTTAGGATTGGAAAACACTTTTGAGAAAAATTAATAGCTTTTAATGGCATAACTAAGAGAGATTAATCCTTCCTTTTTGTATTATTGGGTTAAAATCAATTAAGCTTTATTCGAGTAACTCTTGCTTAGAAATCCATCAAATCACAGGTGTGTATGTTGAGGTGTCTAATTTAGATCAAATTCATGTCTATTATGTATTTTTAATTGTTATATTCTTTTTCTCATATTTTATTTAATGTCAATATGTAATTTGCCTTATTCTATTCTAGACTAAACTCAATTGATATGACTCTTTTCATTTTAAAACTTAATTTCATATTTTTATCATTGATTCAGATTTATAATAATATTTTATTCATGTTCATATGATTTTCCATCGATTTATGATCATGTTTGAGTTTATGGTATGAAAATCTTTGTTTTCTCATTAAAATAGCTTTTTAAAGGAAATTCGATGTTGTTAACTTATTTTTTTAGTTTAAATGATATGATTATACATTTCTTTTGTATGAAATATAATGCAACAGTGCATCTTCTTTTAACTTAAAAGCAAGAAAGTTCATTAATGACATAATCTTATATGTTTTGTCAGAGTTTTGATTTATTATTTATTCTCTTTAAAATCGAAATAACTAGGAACTTGATTTTTTTGGTCCGATAGATTTTATTACCCTCTTATGTGTAAAACCAGCTTTAATCTGCTGAATCCATTAGATAACTGACGAATCAATCGACCTGGCATCGGTTCAATAGGTAATCAATGTTCAATTAAAAAAAAAAAAAAACTTTGATATTTTTACTGAATTCCAGCCCTGGACCTTGTCAAACTTCCAACCATTCAAATTAAACTTGAGTTTGTGATAATTCTCTATGAAATCATTTATACTATTGTAAATTTAATTTTAATAACCATCTTTTTCCAAAAAAAAAAAAAATTTAATAACCATCTTCTAACATAAATTAACAATAAAATTTAAATATATTATAAAAAAAATTTAAATTTTTACCACTAAAAAGTTGAATTTCTCTTGTTCTTATTAACACAAAATTTTATTCATTCTAAAATACTTATTATCTATTTATTTTATTACTATCTTAAAATATAAAATTATTTTTATATTATTTGTTAAAGAAAATTTATTAAATTTATATGTATATCTAATTATTTTATTTTTTTATATTATAAAATATTAATTTAATTATTTCATATCAAACCTAATTAAATATTTAATCTGTAACTCTTTGTTTTTATCGATTTGAAAATTTGACCATATTTAAAAATATTGGTCTTTATATTTGATTTAATGCAAAAATGCCAAGAATCAAAGGTATTTAATGCCTGTTTTTCAGGTAAATTATAAAATTGC
The DNA here is from genome assembly GCA_948193065.1 of Aleurites moluccanus. Lineage (NCBI taxonomy): Eukaryota > Viridiplantae > Streptophyta > Magnoliopsida > Malpighiales > Euphorbiaceae > Aleurites > Aleurites moluccanus. The sequence goes on along the minus strand of CANXYC010168283.1, from coordinate 5,760 downwards.
AGAAAACCAACATCGGGGGAGTCTTTCTATACCAAATATAGAGGAATTGAGCCATTTGGACTGAAACTATCGTGAACGTCTATTACTTTTGTCTATTTGTTCTGATTATATGCCTGCAACATCCTCCCCAGTTCAGTGAACTTTCAGAATTGTTTCCCACTCTTCCAGAGGCAGTTTGTCTTATTTTTTAAGAGTATCTCTTTTTTTTTTTTTTTTCTCATCTTTTTCTTACGAATTTTGATTTAACCCTCATTTCTCTATTCCTTTTTATTTATTTATGGTTTTTAGGTTGTTAGCTTATTTTATTTAATTAAGTTTATTTATCTAATAATTTATTATGATTGATTGATTTGATGCATATTTTGAATATTATGTAATTGTACAAAAATATTTTTAATAAATAAAATGTGAATAAAATTATATTGCAATCCCAAATAGATCAATACTAAGTAAGAACAAGCATGAACCATTGTCTCAGAATGTGTCTGAGTGATGACTCTTTGTTCTGACCTTGCCTATGATAGGATAGGCCGTGAAAGTATTAAGATCACATTATTTATTGAGTCAGAAGACCAATAAATTTATTTGGGAAAGCCAAAAATAAAAATAAAAAGCAGCAAAATCTTTGTTTGTCATTTGAATTTGATTGATATGTTTTTTTTTAAACCATAATTCATATGGTTTGGTTTGATAAGTTTTGTTCAATTTTATGCAGCCCTCTTTTCACACTAAGAAGCTCAAATTAATAGCATCTATAAAGAACATGTAATTGCCTAAAATATAAGTAATATGAGCCATAAATAATATTGATTTTACGTAATGATTTAGTTAATGCCATAATTCTACGATAAGATATAAATTTAATGTAATTAGTCAAATGGGTACAAAGTAATAATTGATGAGACGTCATATGGGCACCATTTAATGTAAACCCAGTGACAGTAGCACAGTAAATTAAGAATTGAAATCTTTGTAATTTTCTGTCTTTAAAATAGGTAAAATATCCCCCCATGAGAGAGTTTTCTGAATTTGTTCCTATTGAACAAAAAAAATAAAATTGGCATACAGAATAAGGTTTCGGAGAGTCAGATGGTCATACACCAAGAATCCTTTAAAGATAATTCAAGATAATAATAATAATAGTAAATATAGGATTAACTACATACATCAGTGCTACCATTTGTTTCTCAGCATTGAACACAACAATTTCTACCAGCCTGGAATGGAAAATTTTGTCGAATCACATTATTTCTTAATGGGAACAGCATTCCATGAGGTATTCAATCTTTGTTTTTTTTTTTTTCTGTAAGTGATGACTTAAACTTCCTAATCAAAGCATCAAAATAACACGTACACAAAAAAATGAATTCTAACGATCAGTAAACTGACCTTCTTTCCTGCCGTGTCCTACTTATTTGTTTATTATTCTCTAATTGCTTCCTTGAAGCGTCTCCATCTTCACGACTCACAATTCTGATAGGATGGGCTTCTGTGTTGAAAACCCACTCGTCTAACGGGATGACTGAAGACGGTGAGAAAAGAAGATACAGATATTTGAGTGTCTCAGCAAGGAAAAAGCTTTGCATCATATTGTCTTTGACACCAGTATTGACCTGATAACACATCAGTGACAAGTTGATAAGCACAATTCATCTTCACATGGCGATACTAATTTCCATTCATAGTATTTTTTATGCCAAATCTAAAGAAAGGAAATGCATTTAGGATCAAGGCAGAAAACACAGCTACTGTCGGATGGGTAGCTATACTATCGTGCTTAGAGCGGGTACAAAATTTTGAGATATGTCCTTTGTGGGTACCGTGCTTTCTGTTATTGTTCTGAATTAAAATTTTATAAATTTATTTCAATAATTATCCATTCCCCTTGAAATCAAAGTGTTGTATTTAAGATGTTTAACTTGAACATCTAATCTTAAAACTCAATTACTTGCAAAGTTGCCCCCCTTTTTTTTTAATTAAACGCAAATCAACACAAAAAGCTCCAAAACACAGGCTCACTTGCTATTGAAGAAAATAAATCCAACATTCTTAGAGCTCTTAAAAACGCTAGACTTGATTCAAAGTACTAAGACACCTCTGTTTTGCTTGAAATAGTATCAAGTCACCTCTGTTTTGCTTTCAAAAATAATTATTAAAAATTATTTTTACTAAAAAATTAATATCAAGTGAACCCGCAAAACTAAGTTGCCTTGCCTACGTCATATGTTCTGTGACAGTCCCACAATCCAAAATACAGCTATTCTCGTACCCATCCAAACAGTTCTGCTCAGATTCAGCCCACAGCAATTTAAACCACCACCGCCATACACCTTTGTGTGTGTTTTTTTTATTTTTTTTCTAAGCCTACCCATTCAGAACAAAGTTTGTAGCACACTCTATAATGAGCAGGGACCAAGCAGCCACAAGCGCACAAAAATTTTTTTGGCAACGACAACAAAAAAGAATAATAGAATAAGAAGCAAGCAAAAATATGATTTATCAAAGCCAAATAGTCAAGGAAAGGAGAATGCCCTCTCATTAAAAATCTTATCCCAAAGTACACAAATGTAAACAAAGAATTAAAGTGGCTTTGTGGGTTAGAGAAGTGCTTACATCCTTCAGTCCAACGTATCCAGTCTCAATACGCGAGTTCTTCTCAAATGCTTAGAATATATTCCAACCCCACTCCTGAAAAGTCTTGTTGCCTGTGAAACGCCACAGGTAAAAGAGTGATTCAATTGTTTCAGGTCTCAATATATTCCATGATGTACCCACGGTCATGTCCTGAAAATGTAATGTGCAGAATGACATCAGTATTCAGTAATAGAAAGAATTCATTGTTGAAAATCATAATCAGAAGATAAAATGGATGTCATGTCATGGAAGACAGTATCATCCGGCAGGAACCAACTCATATAATAACAAGACTAATAAATTACAGCCCATAAAATTAGTCCAAATCAAACAAAATTATAACTCTTGACAATTTTTTACAAACTTCCATTCCTGTCCATCTAAATACTCCATACAATGGCAATGTCAAATTAAGATTTGTGACCACAATACAAACTAGGCAAAGTTCAATGACAACTAGTATAATGTATGTGACGCCTTTAGCAAGTTACTTCTGTTGGATTTTGGAGGGCAAAACACTCAGCACAAGCACAAGCACAACACAAACAAGTTCTGTAAAATGAACCTTTAGAGGGCTCATATATTTCATTCATTCTTCTCACTCTTATACAGACCAAGTTATAACAAATTTTTAGTAAAGAAGACCATAACTTTAGCTAACTTTTGCAGCCTAATGATGACTACCTTTAAGCCATAGTTGATTCTTACACTCAACCTCAACCATACCTATCACGAAAACCCATTAACAATTCTTCTAATACAAGCAATTTCAAATTTTCATGCACCACAAAAATCTCACAGTCCAACAACTTCCCTGCATAAGGATGCATCTTTCCAAAGTGCAATATAAAATTTTGCACCAATAATCTCAAAAGTTATATTAGCCAAGCACTTTTATATTTTTTTGTCCTTTTTATTCTCTTCCATTTCTTTTCTATATCCATTTCAATGAAATCTCTCTTGTTTTCTCTCTAAAATGTAAGAACTATAGTGTTGCAGTCCCTTTTTTTCTCCCATATTTTATCTCATTCTTTAATATATTTCATTCTTTAAAAACAGATGTCATTTTTCTTTTCCAGCCTTTGAAGTCTGGTTCTTGGTTTCCTCTATTCTCGCTCAGTATCCGTATATATTATTACTAAGATTCAGTAATTCAGCTAGAGCTCTTACTTATTTACGATGTTGTTCCTGGATATTGCTTCCTTTATTTTTTGATGCTAAATGTTTTTTTTTTTTTCTGTTAATCCTCAAGAAGGAAACATAGTAGGACCAAAGGTAGGCAATCCAATAGTAGAGCAAAACATGAAACCAAGCCAAATCAATCAAGTGTCTTAAAAATCCTAACAACTTAACAGCCACAATTTGTACATCCTGATGCTGATTTTGATGAAATAAAATTACAAGAAATTGAAGGACGTCAATACAGCGGTGATGATGAAAGTGTTGAAAATTGGAGTGGGAATTCTGATGGAGACTTCAAGGATATTACAAAATATTCATATCTATGGTTTTTCCAAGTAGTTAATAAGATTTATTTTACGCATGGGCAGTTTTCTTTTGATGTGCATTATTAACACCCATGGGCGCCTAATGGTTTCATGGCGGTACTATTTTATTACATATTATTTTTTGACTAGCAGCATACATCAATTATTAGCAGGGGTCAGTTAGCAGTTAGTATAATCTCCTCCATAACATCAAGAGGCTTTATGGATGGGAGTTGTACTGCCTACCTTCGATGATTGCATATACTGCCTCCCCAACTCTACACACCATAACCACTCAAGCAGTGTGTATTTCCTGTTTGTTCAATCGTTAAGAATTCATATTATTATGCTAGGCATTAGTATATGATGATATATGGTTATTTCATTTTCTTCGTAATTGTTGCACTATTTTTGGCATATTATTTTATTAACTAATTTTAGTGTATGCCCCTTGCCTCAATCAGAAGAGCACTTTTCTTATGTTCTGCATGTCACCAATAGAGAGACCTATCGCCTTGTGTGCATCTTCCACTTTTACTTGCTCCTCAAAAGACTAAAAAAGAAGGTTCCAAAGTGCCCAAACCACCTCAGAGTGTATAAACAAGCAAGAGTAATACTCACTACACTTCAAAACATAACACACCCATCAGGAAATAAACCTTTATTATGCCTCCGTTTTAAGCATCATATCATTAGTATTCATATTCTAGAGAACTGCACAACTTCACTGATAAATTTCATATTTTATTAGTTGAACCATATAACAGGTCATCATGATAAGGATAACTAACCTCGCCAGAATGGAAAAATTAGTTTTCTCCAGCCAATTTAGTTAGTGTTGACTGGTAGAAGTTGTAGCAAGTCCAAGCAAGCTTCACAAGAGAAATGAAACAAATCGAAACCCAAATATTAAGAACATGTACCAAAATAAGTTTTTGAAGGAGAACAATAAGTCAATGTTGTTAAAGATGTGCCCAAGATGAGGTTGTCACAGCCCAACTTAGGACCTATGACGGTCCTAGGGTACGGGTGATGCTTATGCTACCAATACCACGAATAACCCATAAATAAAACTATATGGCATGCACTCACAAATAAGCTTAATATAGCTTAAGTAAAACAAATAAAAACGGTCAGCGTCTCCTCTATTTAAGGAGCATGCCCTGGCTAAAAAACATTTCATATAACACTTCTAATATCAATCTCATCCAACTCCAATCAACAGATTCCTCTGGATCTCCACAATTCTCAAACTCAAACAAAGCTATCCTTATACAATATTGCCATTCAATCAAAAACCAATGCTAATATATAAAACATTAATCCATTATACCATATTAACATTCAAACTTATCATCCAACCAAACACAAATCCTAAACCTACTCCAACACCATTCGGCCAAAGCATGATTCATGCCAAATGAATCCATTTTCAATCCCAATTAACTCATTTATGCTATAAACAATTCACATTACTCATTCAAGCCTTTAAAACACATTAAATGAACAATGCCACTCAATTTACTTCAACATTACAATTCGGCCAAACCCTAATTCAAACATACCAATCTTTTTCCCAATTCCAATCAACCAAACATCAATTACACATGTTAATTAGCTCATCCAAACCATAAAATAC
>CANXYC010168163.1:0-10070 GCA_948193065.1 Aleurites moluccanus | reverse complement strand
GAAAGAAAATAACAAGAAATGGGTGGGGTAGTTGTTGGCCGAACCAAGCTTGAAGAATAATGGTGGTTAATGGCTGAAAATTCCTAAGGAAGAAGAAGACAAATGGTGTATTTATCCAAATACTAAAAGATGGGATCCTATGGGTTAGGTTTCATAGTAATTTTGATGAAACCTAGTCATCCAACCATCCATTCTTCTTACTTTCATACTATTGGTTCATCCAAAGTCAACTAAGATGGATACCACATACATTTAACACCAAATCCAAAACCAAAGGCAATAATCCCATACTTTGAGCTTATGATAGCAAATTTGCAACCTACTCATCTAACCATCCATTTGTTCATCATTTGATCCAATGGTTATATTTAATCAAGCCTAAACTAATACCTTAAGGTTGCACACACTCAATTACTTCATATTATAAAGGAAAAGACTAAAATACCCTTAGTGCAACTGAAACACCGAAATTGCACAACTTGTCAGGAAACATTTTTCAACCGGGTTTATTTCTCTAACTAATACTCAAATAAATTAAATAATGTCATTTTCAAGTCTTTAAATTCTTTTCTACCTTCAAATATGATATTAAATCCATTAAAATCCGACGGGCGAAAAATGACCATTTTGCCCCAGTTTACCAAAAACTCAAAATTTCTCGATTAAGTCCTAACAGCCTCTAGGCCACTCCTATGCCTAAAATTAATTCAAATAACATGCATACAATCAATTTCATACGTAAATGCATATTAATAACACATTCAAAAGAAAAGAAAAATCTCCCCCCTAAGGTTCTCTTTAAGGGTTAAGTCCAGAATAGGCTAAGGTGTTACATTTCAGTAGGTGTTTGAGATGTTAGAGAATCCGAGTCAATAGAGCTGAATCCAGGAGTAGCAACTATATCAAAATTTTTTGAATTATTGGGTATTGGTGTTAAGATGGAATCTTGAAAACTTTGTGTAAATGAAGGCATGTGTATCACTTGTTCTTCTTCTCTTCTTTCATCCCAATTCCAACTTGTTTTTTCATCAAATATTACATCTCTACTAACTACAACTTTCCCAGTCTCGAGATTAAAAATTTTATAACCTTTTGATTGAGCGTTGTAGCCAATAAGAATGCCTTTTTCTGCTTTGGATTCTAATTTATGCCTTTTGTTATCAGGAACATAAATGTAACATGTACAACCAAAATTTTTTAAATGACTTACAGATTGTTTAATGCCTGTCCATGATTCCAAAGGAGTCATGTCTTTTAATGCTTTGGTGTAGCACCTGTTCTGAATATATATAGCTATAAAAATGGCTTCTGCCCAAAATTTGTTTGGCATTTTCTTGTCCTTGAGCATTGATCTGGCCATCTCCATAACGGTTATATTTTTCCTTTCACATACTCCATTTTGTTGTGGTAAATATGGAACTGTACATTGGTGTTGAATTCATGCTTCATGGAAAATTTTTTTTGAACTCTAAGGAGTTGTATTCAATTCCATTTTCACTCCTAAAGGTCTTAATATTACAACCACTTTCATTTTCTACTGCAACTTTGAATTTTCGAAAATCTTAAAGACTTCAGACTTCTTTTTCATGAAGAATACCCATGTCATTCTAGAGAAGTCATCAATGAAAAGAATAAAACATCTGTTATCATCAAGTGATGGAGTCCTCATTGGACCACACATATCTGTGTGTACAAGCTGTAGTATTTGAGTAGCTCTTCGTGTTGTGGCTTTAGGAAATGATTGCCTATGCATCTTACCCAACTAACAACCTTCATAAGCTCCATTGCAATCTTCAATTGCAGGTAAATTTCTCATAATATTTTTTTGAGACATATGCCTCAAGGTGGTAAAGTTGCAATGTCCGAGCCTCTTGTGCCATAACCAGCTGATAGTTTATATTTGAGCTTTAAATGAGAATTCCGAAGGAGATTTCCACTTTATAGGAAATGATTTATTTTCATCTCCACACTTAGAACAAGCTTCCTGTGAAGATCATAAATATCACAAGTAGAGCCTTGAAAATATAGAGAATAACCTTTCTTCATCATTTGTGTTACACTAAGCAAATTCTAACTCAATTCTAGCTCATAGAGCACATTTTTAATTTTTTTAGTGCCATTATTGGTTTGAATTGCTGCAGTGTCTCTATTTGCTTATTTTATAATAGTTCATTACTAAGTGTAATTGGAATTCTTACACTGGTATCAAGTTGTGTGAAGATTCGTGAGTTTTTGGCCCTATGACTAGTGCATCCACTGTCAACAAGCCAAGTCTGATCATTTGTTGAATTTTCAGCAGCATGATAAGCAAGGAACATGTTCTTTTCCTCTTCTTAAACTTCAAAGGCAATGCTTTGTTGTTTTACATGTTGATGTTGCTTGTTCTTGGACCTGCAAGATTCTGTTACATGTCCAAATCTACCATAATTGCTACATTGAGGCTTCCTTTTAAACCAACAGTACTTCTCTTGATGATTTTTCTTTTTGCAAACACCACAAAGAGGGTAGTTTCCTTTCTTTTCCCCTTCTTTAGATACTGCATGATTGGATTTATTTTTCCAATTCTTCTTCTGCTGGTTATTTTTCTTTGAAGAAGAATTTTTTTTATAAGAGGACTGCATAGCTCCTTCAATAAGAGATTCATTCCTCCTTACTTGTCTTTGTTCACAAGCATAGAGAGAGCCAATTACTTTTGCTAGAGTGAGTTCAGTAATATCTTTTGTTTAAAGAACAGTCACCATATATTCAAATTTTTCAGTTACTAAAATCAGTAATTTTTGAATAATTTTTTCATCAAATAAGTCTTTTCCATATGTTTTTATCTGATTTACTATTTCTTTTACTCTAGCATAGTAATCTTTTACACTTTCTCCTTCTTTCATTCTAAGATTTTCAAAATCTCTTCTAAAAGTTTTAAGTTTCATGGCTCGTACCTTTGGAGTGCCTTGAAACTCATTCTTGAGTGTGGCCCATGCTTCTTTTGTTGTTGTTGCATTCATAATCCTTGGAAAAATAGGATTTGATATAGCTTGATGAATTAAAACTAGAGCATATGCATCTTTCTTGAGCCAAACTTTCATTTGAACTACTGAAGTTGTAGTGGATGAGTGAGTTGTTGTGCTTGGTGCAGAGGCTGGTGCTGGAGTTGGTTCAGTAGCTTGAGCATAGGTCTTTGTTGCTGGAGTTGAAGGAATACCTTGCTCCACCACTTCCCACAGATCAAGAACTCTAAGAATGACTTTGAAACTGATGCTTCAGTAATCATAGTTATCTCTATTGAGAATTGGAAGTAGTTGTTGTTGTGGATTAATAGAAGATTCCATGGTGTGGTTTTTGGAAGAGAAAGAAGTTATAATGTTGATTTTGGTATGGATCGATTTGTGCTCTGATACCACTATTGTGTTGTTGTGATTTAAATTAGTGCAAAAATAGAATAGTATTGTGTTGCAAAAAACAAAGTAGTTGTTACGACCAGGAAAACGGGCGTGACGGTCCTAAAATGTGAGTACAGTTAGTGATGACTAACACCCTTAGAACCCCTATAATACCATAATACTATCCTGAAATAATCATATTCAATATTCAATTATATCCACAATCTCATTTCATAATATTATATCATCCATATTGTCCCATTTTCAAGTCCAGCTTAATCAAAAATAATATTTATAGTATTTTATCATTTTTCCATTACTATAAATATCTACAAACCATATATTGATACAGACCATGGAGCATACTAGATTAAAACCAAAATACATAAGTAACAGATATTTACATAACCAAAAACAAACAGTAGTTCCTCGGAGAAGAGACTGGAACTGTACTATTACTCAGGACTTGAAAATTTTAAACCACAAATTGGGTGAGTATAAAAATACTCAGTGAACTCTCTATATACCAAATTACATGCAGAAAAGTGATAGGTTTTAGAAAAACAAAATTTAAAAATCAAGGATCAAGGTTATGCATACCAATGCTCACAAGGAAATAATTCAGGTGAACTGAAAGGAAACAATGCCAATAAGTTAGCAATAATATAACTAGGTCCCAACAAGAATCAAATGTGGGTCTGTGTGTGCATAAGATAGATATAAGGGGTTTGTAACTGTAGTCGAGATCCACTGTGTACATAAGGTGGGCCAGACCTTATGGCTGAGACAAGTCCCTTGCCAGCTAGGGTTCTGGACAATTAGCCTTGTCTAGTAGGTGGTCTGTCTGAGTATAATTAGTCTTCAATGTGTCGAGTAAACCAAGTCCATACCTTTCCTTTTAATAACAAACCCACCAGTTCAACAGCTCTAACATCTGAGTATGGTAATCTCCTAACCACTTTTTCAATCTACTCTAGGAAATCTATAACTTCATCTCCTCTTTCACCCTTAAAATCAGGCAAGTTAAGCTTCAAGAAGTTGAACATGCTAACTCCGCCTTCATTTATGATGCGATGACCTGCCTGTACTGCTGGTTCTCCAGGAGCTACTACTGGTGCTACTGGAGCAGGAGCAACTAGTGGTATTGCTGGTATCACAAATGGTGGCTCAACTTGTGGTGCTGGTGGAGGCACTGTCTGTCGTTCCCGCCTCAACTCCTGAATTTCCCTACACATTTCCAACAAACTTTGCATCATTTCTGCCCTCCAAGGATCGTTTGTAAATCGGGTGTCCTCTATCTTCTTGTAGGATTTAGGAGGTTTCACTATTCCCTCCCTTATCAAGGACTCATTCGAGGACACCTCAGCATCTATCATCAATTCCCTATGTCTGCCAGGTTCTGACTCTGAGGTTCTGTCTCAACTGTGTTTTGACATCTCGATATCTATAAGACACAAAAACAATGGTTCAGTATCACAGAATATATAGAAAATTATTATATATAGAATAGACGTGACAACACATCCTATTGCTCCATTGTTTAGCCTATGCTATAGACACTTTATTTAGTTACTATTCGTATTAGCCTATGCTCTGATACCACCTCTATCACAACTCGAAAAATGAGAGTGACGGTCCTAGGATATGGGTATAGTCAGTGACGACCAACACCCGTAGAACCCCTATAATATTATAATACTATCCTAAAATAATCATATTCAATATTCAATTATATCCACAATCTCATTGCATAACATTATATCATTCATATTGTCCCATTTTCAAGTCCAGCTTAATAAAAAATAATACTTATATTAACAATCCAAAATAGCATTTTATCATTTTTCCATTACTATAAATATCTACATACCATATATTGATATAAACCATGGAGCATACTAGATTAAAACTAAAATACATAAGTAACATATATTTATATAACCAAAAACAAACAGCAGTACCTCGAAGAAGAGACTGAAACCGCACTATTGCTCAGGACCTGAAAATGTTAAACCACAAATTGGGTGAGTATAAAAATACTCAATGAACTCACTATATACCAAATTACATGCAGAAAAGTGATAGGTTTTAGAAATATAAAATTTAATAATCAAAGATCAAGGTTATGCACACCAATGCTCACATGGAAATAATTCAGGTGAATTAAAAGGAAACAGTACCAATAAGTTAGCAATAATATAACTGTGTCCAACAAGAATCAAATGTGGGTCTGTGTATGCATAAGACATATATAAGGGGTCTGTAACTGCAGTCTAGATCTATTGTATACATAAGGTGGGCCAGACCTTATGGCTGAGACAAATCCCTTCCCAACTAGGGTTCTGGACAATTAGCCTTGTCCAGTAGGCCACTGTGCACAGAGCTGATGGTTTTTCTCCTACTACCCCATCAGTATAGTAGTTCTATCAAGTACACACATATATGGTAAAAAATACAATATAAGATATCAATAAACCAGTTTTCAAGTTTAGTATCCAGTATTAAGATAATATACAGTATTGACAGTATGTGATCAAGAATATAAGAGTTTAATTGTCTATCGATACGGTATCATTAACAGCTAATTAATAAATTCAAGGAAACATGTATAGGTCAAGTATCAATATATCAATTCATAGCCATTGCCACCATTGCCATTGGTTAGCCAATGTCGTTGGCGACAATGGCATTGGGCTTAGGCAATTAACATAAAATATCAAGGTTTCATTTAGGACTTTTATTGAACATATGGCGTGCATAAGTTTGAACTTCATTTGGTGAGTAATGGGTGCATTATTGCCAAAGACTAAAGTATCAATAATAAGTCCACAATGCCAACAATCAAGTAGGTTTAGCAATTCCACAATTAATAACATCAATTATATCAAAATGGCTTGGAAAAGGAAAGGAAAAAGAAAGAAAAATATAGGCAAAAATTCCAAATGGCCATTCGGCCAACCATCAATTCACAAGGCAATTTTCCAAAATTTATTCCAATGGTTTATACATGTAAATTGGCATATAAGAAGCTCACCTAAAAGATAAAATTACCAAAATACCCTTCACTTCCACCAAAATCACCAATCGTGCTAAAGTAGGCAAATTCCATAATTTTCTTCCAAATGAATTTCTACAATCAAATTAACTACTTAATCAACATCATATGATTATATTATGACATAAAAAAACTAATTTAGAAGCTAACTATTACTAATTCAAAGATTGGAATCATACATAATACAATTAGGGTTTAAAAAAATTGAGAAAAATGATCATGTATTGCTAATTGATTGCAATTAATCATATATTCAACTTAATCAACTTCTAATTTATCCAAACTAATCTTTAGTTAAAACAAAAACACACCTTACCTATGAAATATGAAATGGCCGAACGCCTAGAGGATTAATCCTCAAAATCTACTTGCTTCTTTGATGAAATTAGGATGGGAAAAATTAGGTTTAGATGAGTAATTAGGTTTACAATTGATTTTCCTCAGGTTTTAAAAAAAAATTTGGTGGGTTTTATGAAAGAAGAATTCGGCAACTTAGAGTGGAGAGGGAGAAGATGATGTTTAGTGTGTAGAAAAATCCTATGGCAAGCCTTTTATAATGTATAGTTTGGTGTATTTGCAAATAAGTCCTCCGTATACTCCGTATTTATGTTTTTACCCGATAACTTTTGTAATTTATTCTGGTTATTCTTTTAGGACTCAAGTCTAGATGTAGGGAGTGAAAAGATTCATATTGAGCTGCTCTATTTATTAAAAATGGTTTTGGGTCAATTTTGGATTCCAGACAGTGAATTTCTAAAATTGCCCCCAAAATTGTCATTAATTACGATTTTGCCACTCTTAAAATTTTAGTGTTCCTAAAAGTTTTTTAGTTCTTACTTTTCACTATAATTACATATAAAATTAACTAACTTATTCCTCCAGGTCTGGATCAAATTCTTAATTTAGCCGGACTGTTATTTCCTAAGGCGATATAATTAACACCGGTATTTTCCGGGACATTGTCATAAAAGTGACCCGGTTAGAACTCAAAAATATCTGGGTGTTACAATAGTGCATGAGTAATTTTAGAAGGGCTGTAATTTTACTTTTTTTTTTTATTTAGATGCTAAATTACATATTTATATCAGTAAAAAGATGATTCTAGATACAACTTATAATATTAGTTTATTAAAGTTGTCTAGAATATTTATTTTCCTTAAGTCAAAGCCTAGCTATTAGTTATAATTATAGGCGAATACATCTAGAGTCTTTAAAATCTGGATTATGCTAGAAGAGTATCATATTTTTATCAAAGCTTTTAATCGATCCCCACTCTAAGGACTTCCAACTAATAGCTGACATACAACTTCAAGCTTTAACAATAGGAGGGAACAATATTAATAGCAAAACAAAATCCTTGAAATTGTTTATTAGGATTGACATTTCAACACTTATGGCCCAAAGAAATGAAATAAATTGTTAATGCACATAAAAGGAAAACCAAATTAGTAGTTTTAATGTACAAACTAGTAGCTTGATTGTAGGAGTAGAATTAGGTGTTTTTTCCTAGTTTAGATTACACTCTCTTGTATATATATGTGTACAAACTAATTGAATAAATACACAAAAATATTCTCTCATATTCTTTCTTTGTATGATATTAAAGCTTGAAGGTTCAATTCATATTCTTCTCTTCTCTGCCCAATAAGAAGAGTTTGAAGGTCCCATTTTTGTTCTTCTCGGTTCTGCCATAGTGAGAGAGTTTGCAAAATATTTGGGTCACCTTTTTCGAGTGACTATCATTCATCACCGTCAGCTTATATAGGAGTGCTTCCTGCCGATCGGTTATCCCCTGAAGTCTGGTCACTAGAAGCTCACACGTGAACTTCACATGCCACTAAAACAATCTGCCTCCTCCCTCATAAACACTAGAAGGATGAAGGAAGAGCCCTCATAAACATAGATAACTCAACATCTTTTATGACTCCTGTAACTCCAACTCTTACTTCACTTCTTCCTCCCCTTACCTTTAGAAAGTCTACCAACTCTAAAGTAGATTTCTTGTATGAACTAAATTACATTCTAGAATCCCAAAAAATCCAAGACACTTCTCTTTCTTTTTAAATCCTTGTGATGCTTTTACAAAAACTAAGTCTTCTTGGACTAGTAGCATTAAAACATTGATCAGACATACTCATAAGCATTAAAGGAATATGTTCAATCATCAAGGTTTGATCAATGTCCAGTAAAGGCAACTAGTGCAGAACAATTCATTACTTTAGAAATCCCTCCTGAATTTCTTCAGCAGTGGATTAATCAAGGATATTTTCATATTCATTTTAGATCCATACATATTGCGTATACGTATCATGGATGGAAAAGTCTTCTTATTTCTGCAAGGATAGCATTGTTAGACACAAGATATATTAAGTGTCAAGATGTTGTAATTGATATTGTAAAAACTACCTTGAATATAGAAACAATTCTTTTCACCATATTCCTAAATTTAAATTTCGCTTTGGAAGATCCTCATGTTCCTTCTGCTCTAAAGATCCAAATATAAATTATAGGAGCCATTCAAGTTGTTGATATCAGTTAATTTATAGAATTCAAAATCATGCTCTTGACCTGAGTTTACCACATCCCAATGAAGTTATTCATATCATAGCATACTCTCACTCTATTCTTATATGTATCCATGTTCCCAGACAATTTTCTAGGGAAGATCTGCTTCAACTCTTACCAAAAAACAGATAACTAATTATCAAAAACTTCGTGAAAATACTCAACCAATTCAATCCTTTTAACCTATTTTTATTCCTAATTCTGACAAGACTATTGAGATAGTCTTTGATAAAAAAACAATCATCAACTCCAATCCCAACTCCATCTTTATTTCCAACACAATTTATGTTTACTTCCTATCCTCAGGAAGATCATATGCATGTTAGAGTTTTGGAAATGATGGACGCCCAATGTCATGACCCGCTCTCGCAAGCCGCGACGGTCCTAGGGCACGGGAGATGCCAATGGCGACCGGCACCCGTAGAACCCAATATCAGTCATATCAATCCTATCAATACAATATATATGTAGACAATCTCTATTCGTTCATTATCAATCACAACCTGTCATACATTCTCAATCAATTATATTCACACTACCCACAGGATCATATCAATCATAACATATATTTTCCATATCATAGTATCATCATTAGGATACATGTTCATTTCCTAGCTAACCCATACATACCCATGGAGCAGCTAGATTATGAACATCAAAATATAATTGTTTTACAAAATAAGTATCTGGAATGTACATCAGATATCTGTTGCAAAATCCTTAGAGAAACGAAAGGCTGGATTCTGCAACTCTAATCCTCTCCTAAAAGGGATAAACAATGAGCAGTGAATATAGATGATACTCAGTGAATTCACATGCATCGCAATAACAATTGGGTCAGTCCATAAGGATATGAATCGAATATAATCAAGAACTGAATAATATCAAGTTCATAAGGTATCATCAATAGGAGACAACAATATCATATAACATGGTTTCATATGTGTGAAATGACAGATAGTGGGATGGACTATAGGAAAAGAAATCATACAGTCTCCAGTCAAATACATTGG
Organism: Aleurites moluccanus; assembly: GCA_948193065.1. Taxonomy (NCBI): domain Eukaryota; kingdom Viridiplantae; phylum Streptophyta; class Magnoliopsida; order Malpighiales; family Euphorbiaceae; genus Aleurites; species Aleurites moluccanus. The sequence goes on along the minus strand of CANXYC010168163.1, from coordinate 63 downwards.
ACCATGTAGGTCCTAATCATCCATATCAGGGAACAATATAAACATAAGGCGGATCAGACCTTA